>CM033474.1:77014533-77096280 GCA_019447015.1 Hymenochirus boettgeri
TTAATTTTCATAACTTACTGGACCCCTTGCAATCAGGGTTTTGTCCTGGGCAGTCCACGGAGACAGCCCTGTACTGTGCAAGTGCTGTGCAAGTTGTGAATGACCTTCAGGCTGCCAAAGCCAAAGGACACTTTTCCATTCTCCTCCTCCTCTCCTCTGCTTCTGCTTTAGACATTGATCATTATTATTATTATTATTATGGATTTATATCCATAATAATCATTCCCTCCTAATGCAAATTCTTCACTCTTTGGGCATTCGGAATGAAGCGGCATCCTAGCTACTATTCTACCTCTCGAACAGAACCTACTCTGTGTCATATAATAATAAAACTTCCTCTCCGATTCCTCTTAATGTTGGGGTTCCACAGGGCTCTGTTGGACCCCTGCTGTTCTACCTCTATACCATTTACCTACGATGCAATCAGGGCTTTTTTGTCTTTAGCTACCATCTGTATGCCGATGATATGCAAATATATTTTCCCACCCCCACGCTTAGTCCTGACACCCAATCATGCATCTCTGACTGTCTCTGTGCTGTCTCCTCATGGATGGCGCACCGATGCCTCAAACGAAACCTGATTATAACTGAACTAATCATTTTCCCACCTAAACCTGGTCCTATCCCACCTTTTTCCATTTCTGTGGAGAATACTCCCATTTACCCTATTCAGTCGGCACATTGCTTAGGGTTTATTATTGACTCCTCTCTCTCCTTTTCGAATAACATTAACTATGTTGCTAAAACCTGTTGCTTTTTTCTTCGTAACATTGCGAAGATCCGTAGATTCCTTTCTCTTCCAACTACTGCTATGCTTATCCATGCTCTCATCCTATCATGTCTGGATTATTGTAACCTTCTGCTTTCTGGTCTTACTGCTTTCCCTTCTTTCTTCAGTCCATACTTAACTCTACCATAGCATTGTCTCGCTCTCTAACAATCAGGATATTAAATCTCCTCTCTGCTGCACATCTACCCAGCTCCCCATTAAACAACGCATTATCTACAAAATCCTGCTCTTAACATTTAAATCCCTTCGCTCTTCTGCTCCTTCTTATATTTCTTCTGTAGTCTCCCCATATGTCCCTGCACATACCCTCTGCTCATCACAGAACCATCTCTTATATAGACCCCCCACTCACACTGCCTTCTCTCGCCTTAAACCTTTTTCCTCTTTTGGCTCCCATCCTCTGGAATTCTATTTCCCTCTCTCTACGTCAAGAAACCTCAATAAACAAGTTTAAATCTAACCTTTCATCTTATCTCTCCGAGCACAGCACAGTTATTACTTTAGCACTTCCACCCTTTCCTATGTATCTGTATGTTACCCAACTAAGTAGATTGTAAGCTCTAAGGGGCAGGGGACCTCTTTCCTCATGTTACATGTTTTAAGCACTTGTATATTTAGTGGCACTATATAAATAAACATATACATACATACATAATATCATCCCAGCTATACACAGCCGTAAACACAGATCAGAGTTTTTTGAGCAATTAGATCACTTTGATTGACTTTTAATCTGGTTTACACTTCTGGTTGATAGACTTTTGAATAATATTAAAGTGGCGACATGGCACAAAATTTTGCAGAACATTGAGCAGATTTCTAGGTGAAATCTGTTCAAGGTAATAGGTTCCAATTTCTTAATTCAGGTGTTCTGATCAGTCACCCCACCTCTCAGTTTGTTTTTGCTCAGCCTTAAATTTGAAATTAATAATGTTAATGTAATGCATAATGTTTATAAAGCAGCCTAAATGTACTGTGGATAATTCATAGTCATTGTATTGTATTTATTTCTTGTACTTTTGAAGCCACCCTCATGGGTCTAGACCAGGGCACAATTAATATATGCCCCCTTAGAGTACATAGAAGTTGGAAAGGGAAAATACGTACAAAAGATCATACAACCCCCCCCCCCCCCCCCACCACCACCACCACCTCAATGGGAAAGTAGCGAGGTTACTCATATAGCTCTGAGGCTCAAGTGCTTAAGCCCCGAGCCTGTTGCTGGCATCCAAACACAGCATAAGAAATATCTATTCGTAGGCAATATATAAATGATCTTTGTAACGCACTGCTTCTTGTCAGTGGTTCGGGTGCTGGTTGCCCTGAACCCCTCGCTAGGTTCCAAACATGAAGGAATCAAATAGTAGGGATTCCGCACACACCAATACAAAAGGCAGCCATCACAGTTAATATTATTTCAAAATTGCTTTATTCCTCGTGCTCATCAATACTTCAATAAGCAGATCACGCCTGACGTGTTTCGGACCTACTGCAGTCCTTAATCATATGTTTGTAAGTACTAGGAATTAAGCAATTTTGAAATAATATTAAAAAACTTGCTGCTATAGGATTCTACAACATTCTGTTACATTCTGCAACAGTAGATTTATTATTTTATCACCTGTCCATGTGGGTTAAATTATGTAGGCAAAACATGCACTACTTTCGAGGAACACATGGCGAACCATCGCTCATCTATACGTTTAGCATTTGCAGCCAAACATACTATTACCACCAGTTCCAAGTTTGGTGACCTTTCAGTAGCCAGACATTTTAAGCCATTGTCCAGCCTTAAATGTATGATAATCAATGGTTTATCGCGGTCAGAACTTAACCTAAGTGATCATGCCAAAATGCTCCTGCAGAAGGAATCTAGTTGGATACACATGCTTGACCCATTTTCTCCCTAAGGAATAAATAAACAACACTCTTTTCACTGTTTTTTTTTTTTTTTTTTAATTCCAGTCACATCAATATGGCTCTTGGTCTTAGTTGGCCTTGTAACATAGATTCTTTGTAAAATCATTGTTACTACTGTGAAACTTTGCAAAAATGATACAGTGTCTTGCTTCCTCTGCTGTATATCTAAAAGGTCTCCTTTTTGTATAGATGTTATAAGGTTCGATACAGTATGTTACATTCATTTTTAAACCTTTTTTATAATAGGACTACTGTCTACTGCTGGGATGCCTTCTTTGGGGCTTTATAAGCACATCCCTTTGATGTTACATCACATCCTGAATACAGCTTGTTTGAAATGCGTAGATGTAGCAATTTAACTACAAACAATAACATTTATATTTTACTGCATTCAAGTCCTGAGAGTGCCTTCAGTTATTGGATAAATATATATAAAATCCATAATTCTTTACTATGCAATTGAATTGATTTCCTATCAATTGCAGCGATTGAGATTAGATTGTGCTGTTTGTGTCTGTGTTAAACTAGACTGTTAAGCCTCTAGCCATAGTCCTAGTTTCTGTTGTCAAAACTCATTTTGATTTACTTTTAAAGAAAAACAAATTATAGAAATGTTGCACATTCAAAAGACATTTTAAAACAGGCAATTTGTCTTCCTGGAATATTGATGGTGTGTTGTGAATGTAACAACAAATCAAAATTATAATTGTTTTTCAGGCTGTTATAAGTTCTTAGGGCAGGAATCCAGCCTTCTAAAATGTTGGGTTTTTTTAAAGGCAGAACAATGTCTATTACATTTAACATGGTGCATAATTCTACCTATTTTGCAGAAATTATAATTCCTTGCTTTAGCCTGACAATAAGTCATTGCCTAAATGTTACCATGTCAAAGAAAGGAAAGAGCAAATCAGATTCATGCACAACCCCGAGTAATAAAACTACCGGTAATAATACTATAAAAATGAATATCCACATTACACTACCTTTCATATTTGTATGAAATGTGTATATTAATATTAATGAATATAGACACATTTGTTTTAAAATCCCAGTGCCATAAAAATAACATTTCCGTGATGAGCTGCTAGATACAGTGTTCCCTCTAAGGTGTGCACTCGTGAGCGCGCACACAACTCTGCAGGCCTGCGCACACAGGTTAAAGTGTACACACAAAAATCTGCTTGAAAATAAGTACTGCGGTATGTAGCGCACACAATTTCATTTTGTATGCGCACAGAAAATGTATATCTGCGCACACATACAATTTCCGAATAGAGGGAATATTGGCTAGATAAATATTATTTTTGCCATTTCCAAAAAGGAAAATCACAACACATAACACATGTTTTTCTGGGGAGAAGTGTGATGGTCCTTTTGAGCACAGATAAAATATATAAGCCTCCCAGGATATTGGACCAAAGGGGAATTCCCAGTAAGCACCAGTTTCAAAACTTTCAGGGCAAAAAGAGATCTTAGCAGAATATCCCATAATTCCCTAGCCCCTACATTATAGTACTATACAGTTAAAGGCTATGTCCACCCTGAAAAAAATTTTTTAATATATGGTCCCCCCTGGGCTCCCAGCCCCAACCGCTATAATTTTTTTTTTAGAAAGCCCCCCCAAACTCTACTTACTCCCATCGATCTCCGCCGCGCTCCCGGCCCTCTGCTTGCAAGGAAATGCAAGCAGAGGGGCGGGACCGGCAGCCGCGTCTGTGATTGGCTGAGCGGCAGCCAATCACAGACGCGGCTGCCGGCAGCTCACTTCGCCGGAGGAAAGAGGAGAGGTAAGTAAGAGTTTGGGGAGCTTTCTAAAAAAAAAAAAATATGCGGTTGGGGCGGGAGACATGGGGGAGCACAATATTAAGGGGGATTTGAGCTAGGGGGAGGGATAGTAGAACGGGAGGGAGAGGGAGGGGGAGGGAGGGGGGAGAAGGGGCAGTACGCATGGCAAAAATCTACCTGAGGCCAGCTAGCAGGCAGTGTCCTATAGGACTCTGCTAGCCTCCTGGTAGTCATTTTTTGGGACTTTGGGGGGGGACTACAGGAGAACCCTATGCGAGCGTTTAGGATGTGAGGTAAGGATTAAACTACACTACATGGTGGGGCCAGTAGTTGGGGGGATTATAGTTTTGGGGGTGGACATGCCCTTTAAGTGTTTCTTCAAATGCCTTTATCAGTGGTTTTGTGTAAGGTCTGATATTACACTGAACAATCAATTAGATTTTCTTAATTCTGAGTTTTAATTATGGATATGCTGATAAGTTTAAACAAGCAATGCACGATTGAGGTGGTTCCCCTCTTTAGGGACACTGATGATTTTCATTGTCATGGACACGGTTACCTTAAATATTTAAAATTAAAAAAAAAAAAAGGACCCAGCTAGGAAAACCCCTGAAATTTTCATATGTTGCCAAGGTGTGCTACTGCAATACCATCCCTTATTGAATATTCCTCATACTGTATGTTCTCAATCTTTGGGGTCGGTTCCAATAGTAAAACTTGAAAGTCTTAATTGCTACACTAAAAAAAGGTATAATTTAACCACAGCAGTTATGGACGCAAAAATTACATACCTATACTTATATAAAATAAATCATAATATAAATGTATAGAATTTAGACATGTATGGCTGTTTCTTCTTTATGTATACAAATATTATTTGACCAATTTTAAAGGGCATGTCCAGCAATATAATACAATTTTACCTGGGTGCAGCACCCCTTAAACCCCATTTTCGTTTTACTTCACTGAAGATATTTACAAGACCCAGCCGCTCTGCAGCTCTTAACCACTCTGCTCTCTGGTCGCAGCTGTCAGTCTAAGGTGCGCTAGTGACTTCATGGCCAATACCTGACAGCTGCAACCAGGAAGCGCCTCACTGCTGCTGTTTGTTCTCTAAACCAGCTCCCAACAGCAGAAGGAAGCAGCACACAAGCTACGAGGGACTGGGTCTTGTTAGTATCTTCAGGAGCATCTTTAGGGAAGGTAAGTAAAACGAAAATAGGGTTTGGGGGGAGCTGTACCTATAGGTAAAATTTTATGGCTAAAAAAAACCTAAAATTTTCCTCTACTACAAATGAATGTCCTGCAGTGTCTAGCCAAAGTCCCAGAAAGTGAAGAGCCTTTCTGTGCGTAAGAAGGTATCTGCCCCTTACCTTTCCTCTGAGAGGTTTCTGGCATGTCCAGTGAAGCCCTCCCTTCCTCTGTGCACTACCTTTAAAAACTTTTCAGTAGTGTAGGGGACCCTAGCCAACCCCTAAGCATGGCTGCTGGTCCAGCCCCGTGCTTGCAATTTCCTGCAAGCAAAAGGCAGCATCAGAATGCCGGGGGAATGAAGCTCTGTAAGTACATGCCTGATGAGTTTTTTTTACAAACAAACATGGTGGTTGGGGGTGCACTTGTGTGCTTTTGCTAATGTACACACATTAGCAATGTAGGGCCAATCCCGTTGGTACCAACGGAATTGGGCCTATATTGCTAATGTGTGTACCTAGCTTTAGTATTGAAGGAATTAGCATGTAAACCCATACACCGGTGCTATAATTTCTCTCATTTAAAAAATGTTTTTTGAGTAAGAGATCACACTGTACTATGTCAAATATACTAAAAGTGTTAAAAAGCCCTTCTCACCTCACTTTCTCTCCTCTGTTCAATATGGTTCCATTGTGGCAGGGTAATGTACGACAGTGGCCATAAATGTACGTCCGTGAACGTTCGTTCATTTATGAACATTTGGTCGTAGAATACCATATGGTAGTAATACACTGCAGTATATTCTATGGGGGATCGTAAATCTATGATCGTGGTCAGAGATTTACAATTGTTATCAGACATTTATGATCATAAATTAACAAGCGATAAAGGTGCGCCTTTATTAATATGGCCCATAATGTATTATACTGATGAACTACATCGGATGATGTCACTAATGATTATTCTATTTAAAGAAACTCCTCCCACTCAGGAACTGTGACCATATTTTACAGATCTATTAAAACAATATAAACATGGGCGGAAAACTGAGGCCCCAGCTGCAGACCCTTTAAAGGGCAAATTTGTTTTGCTTCTCTGGGAACACCTATTAATTTCTTACAGCAGAGGTTCAGCGTTGCAGAACATATTTCTAATTAAACCATCAAGAAATGTCACATCTACAAATTAGTTCTATCAGTCTATTGTCTTTTTTTCAAAAGAATCTTTTCAGTGAATTTCCCGGTGCACTCCATGTTGTCTGATATAAATACCTCCTACAGACAGGCTCTTTTTAGACGGCTCCTGAATATCTTGCACAAATAATGTTCTTGTCACAGCACCCAAACCATGACAGTCTGTTAGCAAACGCGAGCTGATACAGCAAAGCCTTCTGTGCAGTATCTCATTTTAACACAGCACAACGCAGAGGAGCTTTACATTTTAATTCTCCCAGATCATTACAGACACAAAGGGTGAAAACTGTTTAAATGGAATTTTCAGCTGGAGGTGAATGGCAGCCTGAAATGAATATTTTTTCCCCTTTTTACAGATCCTTTTGTGGTTCTTTATCTTCTGAAGGTTACAATGAGTTCAAACCTAATCATCAGCCCTCGATTATTATGTTTCATCTCTGTTGCTATTCTCCAGGTGATGTTTATTTCTAATTGGCTCCAGCTTTTCCAGCCTTATATTGCACATCAAAAGTGTTTTGCAAGTGAAGGGGAAAATGCTATAAACCAAGATAACGAGACAATATGTTCCAGAATGGACCCAATAAACAGAGGATATATATTGTGTATATATACTAGCAAAAGTGTGCTATGTATGAATAGCCTAACACAAGGCTAAGTTCTTTATAAATATTATTACTGGAGATTATAATTTGACTGGACTGAACATTTTATTACAGTTACGCCACATGAAGGGCTCTATTTACAGAGTCGCAATGGGGAAATATTTGTTCTGGCATTTATTACCAGAAATCCCAGCGCCATTTTAACACCAGCAATTAGCACTAATGTCATTACTGAATACCTTGCGGGGCTACGCTGGTATCTTTTATGATACCCGCACAACAGTCTCAAGAGAGGGATTAAATTCACGCTCACCCATTTAATATCCATTAGCATAACTTTAACCCTTAATTCTGAAACAGCGCCCAGTGGTAAATGAGGCCACAAATGTTTATATTCTACATATGAATTAGTTGCACTTCCATAATAAAATTCACAAGGTTATTGGCAGCTGTTGCTTTAAAACTTTTTTCTTCTATCCCCCCCAGAGCCTACCTTTATTGCTTTAAAGTTGCTGGCTTTCTCCATGGATAATGGCATCTGCACCTCTGCCCCGACAAAATCTCCTGGCTCATCCTGCTTCCTTGGCCTCCAAAGGTAAGTTCCAGTTGCACCATGCGAGCGACCTCGCTGCTCGCGTGTGACATCCGTGCACCCGCAACATGACGTCAATGCGCGCAGTTGCCCGTATATAAGTACATATAAGATTCCCACAATAGTGACTGGTACATGCAAGATGCCCACAGTAGTGACTAGTACATGTAAGTTGCCCACAGTAGTGACTGGTACATGCAAGTTGTCCACAGTAGGGATTGGTAGATGCAAGTTGTCCACAGTAGGGACTGGTACATGCAAGTTACCCATATGAGGCACTTGTACATACAAGTTGCCCATATTAGAGATTGGAACGTGAAAGTTGCCCATATTAGGGACTAATACATACAAGTTGCCCATAGTAAGTGTTAATATAAAGTATCTTATTGTGGTAGGAGATATAGTCAGGCAGGCACAAACAGGTTTTCTTCTGGTTACACATGTGCTGGTTCCTTTTGCTTATGAAAAGGGGTGTCTGTCTGTGCCTTTCAAATTGTAGTTTCTGATACAGCAACAAAGACTTTATGTCTGCAAATTGAACTTTTCTTTTGATTGGCTAAAGCTGGGTACACACATTAAAGATTAAGCCACGAGGGGGTAATACTCAAACCTATCAGACATTAACGTTTCTTTAGGTTTTAATAGGTCTAAACACTTGTAGCATTGACAGAGGTGTGGCTAAATCTTTAAAGCACATCTCCACCCCCAAAACTGTAATTTAACCCCATAATGGCCACATTCTATAGTTTAAAAAAATCCTTACCTTAAATCTCTGCTCCAAATGGTTTTTCTGCTATGCCCCTCCAAAGTCCAGGAAACTTGTGTAGAAGCTCTCAGAGAGTCATCCTGTGGCTGTCTGTGCCTCAACGTCATCAAGGTCTGAGGCATGCGCAGGGGAGCCTTCCCTCCCACCATCCTGATCCATCCTCTGAGGCCGTGGCACCTAGTGTGAAATCCTCTTTAAGGGAGGTAAGTAAGAGCTCCCCAACCGCAATAATATTTTTGAAAAAAAACTGCCCCGATAGTTACTTACGGACCCTTCTCTCCCGCGGTGTCTTTGATGATGTCAGCCGCGTCTGTGATTGGCCGCGTCTTAGCCAATCACAGACGCGAATGGCGGACCAGCCCCTGCTTGCAACTTCCGCAAGCAGGGAGCTAGATAGGAGACGGTGCGGGAGAGAATGGGCTGTAAGTAAACATCTGGGCATTTTTAAAAAAATATATTATAGCGGTTGGGGGTGGGCAGCTGCTACCAATATTATATAAAAAGTTCAATTTCAGGGTGGACGTGCTCTTTAATTTTGACCATTCCATATTAAAATAGGAGTACCAGCTTGTGTAAGTACTTTTATAACTTCATATATTTTGTCTTGAACCCTAATATAATTCAGTACTATACCTCATATACATTTATTTATGGTCATTTAGAAGTTAATAGTGAGAAATTATACACATACATATATATACCTATGTAATATTATATACCCCCCAGCTCATTGGTAGCTCATAAAAACTCCATGCAATCTCCTATGAACATGTAGCATAATGCATAAATAAGCAAATAAAGGTGCACTCTTAGTGTCCTTTATTAAGTGAAAATGCATGTGCAATCAGCAAAATTTTGGTCTGTTCCCACGACATTGCTGCCCTTACGCGGGTAACAAATAATTGTCCTATATAAAGTCTATACTAAATGATTGTTTACGTGTATGGGCATAGGGCAAACTCATGCCACCGTAATGTGTATGGGCTCCATAACTCTTTTGGAAAAGGGTGTCAGATAATAAGATTAATTATACAGTGGAATAAAGGGACATGATAATTAAGCCACTATCTTAAAGTAAATAAGTAATTATTTACATGAAATTAGTGATACAAATCAAGGACGGTATTTATAAAACTTTAATGAAAAATAAAGATATCACCTCAATAACCATGCTAATTCACATATTTCACACACAACTACCCTCACTGATTCAGCAAATGTTTCAACTACTTCCCAATCTTTGTAAAAGCTATCACAATTTCACATGTAATATGTATCATGTTACTCCTTTTATCCTCCATAGTTCTTCAATGCTGTGCCCCCACTCTGCCTTCTGGGGCACAATATAATTGCTGTTAAGTTTTGCATGAAATAGTACTGCAAAAGTGCTGTTCATCAATTTTGAAAATGATGCAGACCCCAAAATGCATGAAAACCCCCATAATACATCAGGTACCATGTGTTGCTCACTGGTTTGGGTGAGAGTGCCCAATATTACACCTCCCTGCTTGTTTTATATCTGTTCTCACATGAAGTTGGAAATTATGAACAATTCTTATTTGTCAAAATGAACCAGTCATGCACTCATGTGATCATATTTGCATTACAGAAGCAGCTGATTAATGTTGGGCTCTTAATGTTGTTCTTACAGATAAATGAGTCCTTTTAATATTCAGTGAATGATCTCTAGTGTTTTATGGTTTCATCGGAATGGCATATCCAGCACAGTAAATGGACTGAAGTGTTTTAAGGAACACATCCTAGCAAAAGCTACAGTTAAAGATTTGCACAAACAAGTCCTGGTTTGTTCCTATGTACTGCAGCTCCCTGCATGTCTGGGTTGGTCTGGGACATTCTGTAGAATTTTCCTCCAATTGGAAATCAGACCAGACAGTACAATACAATACCTAACAATTTTTATGATTTTAGTAAGATACATTAATATTGTTTCATTAAATAATAAAATTAGGTTATTTTATTAAAATGCAAAGACTAACCTCAGTTATATAAAACACCCACCATTCATAATAACAAACCCAATATACATATAAAGGCACAACTCACCAGTTCAGAGAATGGATGTAAAGGACTTTACTTAAAATACAGACTTACTTCAGTCATGACTTGAAAAGAAAATACTTAAATAAACAACCAATTTAAAATGATTCCTGGTGTTTTACAAGAGAATGACAACTGCCACGTCACAAGCTGCAGTTGTCTGTGTCCAACCTCCAAGTAACTAAACCTTGTTCAACAATAGTTTGGAGTACAAGGCAGAATATGTAGCAAACTATATCTAAGTCAATCCTATCACCTCCTACCCCTTAATTAATGTTGTTGAATGAAATAAAATGTATAAATTGTGAATTTGGCAATGGAAAAGTTAACTTTTTCCCAAGGGCATAATTACCCTACACCAGTAGTAGAGTCTGGGAACAATCTCTGACCAATTATGTATTTATGCTTTTTCCTCTGATACCTAGCCATGTGACTGAAAACTACTGAAAGGAAAAAGTGAATTTAATCCCATAAATTCCCTTCTTGGCCCTCTTTTTTGCCTAATGTATACAGAGGTGAACTATAATCCAAACTTTCAATTGTCTCATACCTGTGAATAAAGAAAATGAATTTTAATATAGCGGTTTAATTAACTGAGGACGTACATACAACTTATACAACTTTAAACTGTCAAACTGCCAGCGAGCAACTGGCCGCACCAATTGTAAATGAGTGAACAGTGTAACTGCACTACTGACCATGTTTTCCAAACAGGAATTAGAACACCACTAAACTGATAACTAGAGACTCGGGACCCAATTGCATCTATCAAAAATGGGCCTTTTTGCTGAAGTTTCATGGCCATAAAAACCTTTACTGATTTAACCTGTATTGCGCTACTAAGATGCCACCTGTTAATGCTGAAACCAGTTCCCTAATATTGTGAATAATACCTAAATAATGAATCTAATTAGTATAAGGAAATTCGTTCTCTGTTCTAATGAAGGCCCCACTTTCCTAGCGCCCCTGAGTATTTTCTTTAGAAGATGTTTTGTAAGGTCTACCACAACAATTATTTTATAAAATAATTACAGTGTATACTCAAGTATAAGCCGATGTACCCAATTTTACCTCAAAAAGTAAGAAAACACGATTGACTCGAGTATAAGCCATGGGTTGAAATTATGACCACTACTGATTTCTATTACTGTATTTAGTTGCCCTTTAAATGGACAGCAGTAATCCCATACAGTAATAGCCAAATCCAGTAATGCTATTACTGTATGGGAACTCTGCTGTCCATAAAAAAGCCTCATTCCTTGGCACTCCGGAATGTTTGGAAACTACATCTCCCAGGATGCTTTATTAGCTGGAAGTTGTAGTTTCCAAAAACCCGCAGTGCCAAGGAAAGAGGCTTTTTTATGGACAGCACCCCCAGGAAAGACCTAAAACATCCCCCCCCAGAGAGCCCCCCAGTTCCGTGAGGTAAGTACTCACAATTGAATCTGACGTCACTACTCCGGGCAGTAAGTGAGACAGGCACCGAGTAATGCCAGCCGGATCCCTGTATTCAATTGTCACTTACCTTACATACAGAGCGAGCGGCAGGCAAATTGGGGGGAGAAAATGTACAATACTTTACTGTGACCTGAGTATAAGCCGAGGTCGGGTTTTTAGGCTAATTTTAAAGCCTGAAAACCTCGGCTTATACTTGAGTATATATGGTATATATCAGCCAGCTATTGTGGATGGAATTTCTTAACCTAGTGGAACCTAATCTTAAAGGGCATGTCCACCCCAGTAAAATATTTCATACTAACCTTCCCTACCCCCATTGCACTTCTCCCTGCCCCACGTCTCCTCTGTAAGCTCTGAGAGCTTTTTTAGAAGAGTTGCCCAGGACATGGGAGGTGCAGCAGAATGCAGTCAGTCATTGGCCAAATGTCACCTTCAAAGCTGTGACAGACTTCTGCAACCCGAAAGAAGGCAGACATCTCACACAGATGCCAGCTTTCCTTTGGGGTGAAAGGTACATTTTCTGGGATTCAGTAAATATAATGATCTCAGGGTTTGTGGAAGGTCAGTATGAAATATTCTGAGGGTGAACATGCCCTTTGGAATGCAAATCAGTTATACCAGCTTCTATTATGATTTGTTAGCCACAGAAATATTCAACAGTTTATGAATTGTTCTGGAGTCATGTCCAAAACCGATGGAGGAACTGAATCTCCTTCCTCAGCTGCTGCCAGACTCCTGAAATAAGCAAGCTGTGAACGCAACATTATTATCATAATTGTACGATTGTGATCATTATTTTACAACCACGATAGTAATTGTACCATCACGGTCGTAAAAAGGCCGGAAAAGGAACATTATCACTACTTAGTCATACCACGCCTTTAGAAATAGGGCCCTACGTTCCTAATTAATGAGTTGCGTTTAGGAAGCCTTTAAAACTCCACAATGCTGCAGCATCTGTAAAAAAGCTGTAGTGCCTCATTGTTTACAAAGTCTTCCTGCAAGATTGTTTTGCCTTTAAAAGAATTGAGGAAGAGATCCCTGATCCTTAAATCCTCTTTAGCTTCAGCATTCAATCTAATGTGCCACATGGGATTAGAAACCCCAACGGCACAATTAATAAGTCTTCTTTTAAATGTGCAACCCATTGGGATCACTGTGGTGGTAAAATGGAAGTGACCATTTGAAGATTGTAGCTGAGCCAAAGCTCTTTGTCAGGGCTTACATCACTAGAACCTTGAAACCCTGTAATGTCTCTTGGCAACAGAAATCAATAGCTCTAAATACTGAGGAAATGATTTTTAGGGGGCAATTGAGGCTCCAAATTAGTCCTCAATGAATGGGAATGTTTTGAGGGTCATTAAACAAACCTTGGAGTCTCTTTGGCCTATAAACAAAAAGTTCTCAAGGTAGTGTAGACTATATGGGGAGCTGGCTACTTTCCACGTGTCTTGAAAATAGAAGGTGACGGTGCATTTATTGGCAGTAAAGTCAATGCAGATTTAGGGCTAGGCCACATTAGTGCACTATTAAGCACAATCCAATCGCACTTTAAAAAGCACACACTATTGTAGGCCAATTGTGGTGGCCAAACTGCGCAAGCGATCCCCATTTTTTGCGCATGTGCTCCAATTGCACAACTTTGTGTGATCCCAGTGCATGGCAACCAGCACAAGCTGGAAACGCGTGTGCTTGCACGCACGCTTTTGGAGAGCTCGGACACACTCAAATGTGAAAAATCGCATTTTGATAAAAGCAACCCTCTACAACTTGCTTTAAATAATTCAAGAGCTCGACCCAATGAGTATTGTATTTTGCATACGACACTGTCAATGGAATTGTTTACTGATTCCCCAAACCGGAAGGACAGATGGTGGAAAAGGCAAAATTAATTTTGTTTTTTGGGTACCAATCCAAACGGTGATCAAAAATGATCAAAAGGGTTGGGAACTAATGGGCCATTAATTCTGCCTACCAACCATTCTTTGTAACTCTTTCCTTTTGTGAATTGTCACTTACAGACTTGAAGTTATTGATTAAGTCTGTGGATACCAGGTTATCCACAAATGGAATCCAGAAACCCAGCCTAAACCCCCGACTCCGGTATCTGAGCCCTTTTTTGGGATATGCCCTTAAAAGGGAAGTAAACTTTAAACTTTCAGTAGGCTTGCGCTTAGGCTGGCCCTGTTTCTGTTTGCTATGATTGCTGGAAAATCTTTTATTACGTAACTGAGGGAAGGTGTCCCCTATTAATTAATTATTGTCTGTCTGAATTTGAATAAAGCTTTCCACTAGCTGGTCCCTTCATTGTGTGCCTGGTAGGGGTCTCCTTTATTAAGAAAGGACTGATTTGTTTGCGGAGTGCAAAAATCTTTATAATCCCCTCTCAGATGAATTTAATTTATAGTGCTGGACAGCTGTAGCTTTAAACTTCATACACTTGTGTTTTTTCCCTGTAAATGCTGTGATATGATGATGATTTCTCAGAATCTACAGCTGTTCCCTACAACAGCTTGTTTTACATTATCATGATTATCTACTAAACCAGTCATATATTTGCCAATAATAAAGGTTACCTCAATGAGCCAGTTTATCAAGTTCACACACCTTTTTGGGTATGGAAATTGCTCTGCCCCTTCCAGCTTTAAAATTGTGTAAAAACCCAAGGTATTTCTTTCTGGTATATACCATGGTTATTAAATAGATCCACATTAAACCAACAAGTGTTAATTGTATGATACATGTTTAACACTCCTCCCAACCATTACATCATAGACTTTGGCACGTACGACTTGCCATATAATTCTCGTGAGATTGGTCCCAAATGCTATGACACACATATCACGAGACAGATTTGCACGGGATAGGTATTGTTGAGATCTTATTGGGGATTTGGGGAAATATTTATCAAATATCGTTATCGTTTTTTTCATGATCACCGTAAAATAACGTTTGGTGTTCTACGATACCGATCTTTTTTTTCGATATCGATTGTAATTCTACGATATCGTCATCGTAAATCTACAGTGCCTTTAATGTAAAATAACGGTCGGTATCGTAGAATAACGATCGATATCATAGAATAATGATCGTTAATTTATGACGACCGTGCGGTTCCTTCACTTTTTATTTTATTTTCACTTGTTATTCTGAGATAACGTTCGTTATTCTATGATACCGATCGTTATTCTACGATATTGGCACAGTAGATTTACGATGGCGATACCACAGAATTATGATCGATATCGAAAAATAACGATCGGTATCGTAGAACACGCGATCGTAAAAAAACGATAACGAAATTTGATAAATATAACCCTTAGTGTCACCAATGCTCCTTTGCCACATGCTGCTGAATAAGACATTCAGCAGAAGGCGTCCAACATTCACCTCTGCTCACCTCTCCATTCTCCTCTTTACATGGGCTACTTAGTTTGATGTTGTAGACACTATGATCCCTCCTGCAGACAAATTGACAATAACTGACTATTGAGGGATACCTATTACTATAGGGACTGGATTTCTTCATCTTATATATGATGTTCTTGTAGGAGAATGTGTGTTGTTGTTTATAACTGTGTTGCTTATTGTTTTCCCAAGCTTCATGTCTAAATAAAGGTATTGTTTGATTATCTTACACACTCTGGTAGAGTGCCAGGTACTTTTTTATTTTGATAAACATTTTAATGTTACTATGAATGATCGGTATCGTAAATTTACAATCGTTAAACTGATCGGAGATTCGGTTTAACGATCGTAAATTTACGATACTGATCGTAAATCTACGATAGCAAAATCATATATTTACGATCCCCATAGAATACCATTCCAGAAGTTTACTACTGCATGGTATTCTACGATCGAACATTTGTTAATTAATTTAATCGTAAATTAATTAACATGCTGTATCTCTAAAAGTAATACCACAGGTTTATAAATATGGCCCTATGTGCACCTCCAATCCAATATATAAAAACCATGTGACCTGATATTCGCACAAAATAATGTTTATTAAATAGCACCACCATTGGACTGCTTGTGGTATATACCATCATATTTTTAATTACTCCCTTCAAAGATGATTGATGGATTTGACAGGTTGCTAACTGGAGCCAGAAAGGATTTTATTTTCCCTTCCTACCTTATATTTCTTTTACACTTTTTATTACTCTACATAACTCTTAAAAGTAATTTGCACCATTCATTGAGCAACTTTTCAATTAACAAAACCTAATGATCTCTGCAAAGTTCTATTCACAGTTGAGGGGTATATGAGCTAGAGAGACAAAATCTAAGAAGCATGAAGTCATTTCTTACTCCTAGGTAACCCAGAGTAAAGGGCGGAGATATGCAAAGTACTCCTTTATGTCCCTTAGCTTATGCATGTGTCCAGAACCACTGGCTTAATAACATGCAATATAGCCTAATATATAGAGCCAATCATCTGACCTGCAAACATGTTTCAATCTTGTTACATCTCATCAGTGCAAGATACAGATTTCTGGCTCTATGGTGTAGGACTTGGGTGTACGGTAAAAAAGACAGCTAGAAAACTTATGGAGAGGGGGGCCAAAAGGAATAAAAAGCCCTCCACTCCACTGAGCATAAAAATGAAGAAACACCTTTTTATAACAGAAGGCATCTTGCATTCTCATGCTATATGAATAGCATTGCCCACAAAATCTAAGAAGCATGAAGTAATTTCTTACTCCTAGGTTCCCCAGAGTAAAGGGCGGAGATATGCAAAATACTCCTTTATGTCCCTTAGCTTATGCATGTGTCCAGAACCACTGGCTTAATAACATGCAATATAGCCTAATATATAGAGCCAATCATCTGACCTGCAAACATGTTTCGATCTTGTTACATCTCATCAGTGCAAGATACAGATTCATGGCTCTATGGTGTAGGACTTGGGTGTACAGTAGAAAAGGCAGCTAGAAAGCTTAGGGAGAGAGGGGCCAAAAGGAGCAAAAAGCCCCCCACTGAGCAACAAAATGGAGAAACACCTTCTTATAACAGAAGGCATCTTGCAGTCTCATGCTATATAAATAGCATTGCCCACAAAATTTAAGAAACCAGAAGCAATTTCTTACTCCCAGGTTCTCCCTAAGCTTTCCAGCTGCCTTTTCTACTGTACGCCCAAGTCCTACACCATAGAGCCATGAATCTGTATCTTGCACTGATTAGATCTAACAAGATCAAAACATGTCGTATCTGCAGGTCAGATGATTGGCTCTATATATTAAGCTATATTGCATGTTGTTAAGCCAGCGGTTCTGGACACATGCATAAGCTAAGGGGCATAAAGGAGTATTTTGCATATTTCCGCCCCTTACTCTGGGGAACCTGGGAGTGAGAAATTACTTCTTGTTTCTTTGGTTTTGTGGGCAATGCTATTCATATAGCATGAGACTGCAAGATGCCTTCTGTTGTAAGGTGTTTCTCCAGAATTATGTACAAACGCTAGATCAGGTGTTTTAAAAGGTGGTGCCTCCAGATGTTTGAAAGGTACAACTCCCAGCATTTCCTGTCTTCCCTCTGTAGTTGAGGATTGCTTGGAGTTGTAGTTTTACAATTGAGAATCCTTGCACTAGATTGTTGGACAAAATGATATTTAGGGGTCATTATAGCTGCCAATTATCTCTAGCGTCTATACATAATTGCAGGTAGTAAAGGGCTAAAATGAGGAACATATGTCTTTACCCCAAATGTCCATATATGTTAAACCAACATACAAAGGAACAACCACTTACATCCAGTAACATATAGAAATGTTACTTCTTATTGACTGAATATGGTTACCCTAAACGCAAAGGCAATAATACCAAACACACTGTTACACATGAAGAATAAATTTATTGATCAACATTAAAAGAAAATGATGTAAGCTACGAAAAATAACCAACCAGTGGTCATCATTTTCCAGCATATTTCTATATATTTCTATATTTAATTTCTTTAACCCATTATGTCCCAGCAACCTATCTATATAATACTATATACAGGACAATGGGACATCATGGTTGCTAATGTCCTAGAACACAAGTTTACTAAAGTACATTCCAAAGGGAATCAGTCTGAGTTCACTTAATAAGCACAATACATCATGGCACACAATATACTTTAGTTCAATGGCAATTTGATCAGAGGCCTAGATAAGTATATTATATATATATCTATGATACAAAGATTCATTCTTGTGACTATTTAGTGCTGCTCTAATAGGCTGTATTCACAAAGTAAAGGCGAGGCACAAACAGGTCACATTTTCATTATTAGGCTCCACAATTCGAAATTAATGTAACCGGGTGCAGCCAATAGTTTTAGCTCGACTATTTAACAGCAGCTGTTCACGGAAATCAGGTATTGATAACCAGAACATACATTTACCCAGAGCGATTGCAGCTCTGGTAAATGAGACCCAGATTAGAAACAATAGTGCAGCTGACACATATAGGGAATGTTGCTTTGTGACTGCAAAAATCCTGCAGTCAATTGAAATGAAAGGTGAGGCAGGTTTCCTTCCTGTCGGTGGGTAATAAATCCTTTTCATCATCCTCGATCTTGTTCATTCTTTTTAACATTTGAAATTCAGTCCTAAAGCCGACTGGATTGGCCCTATATAGCTAATGTGTGTGTACGGCCAAAATATTAAATTCCGATGCCGAGAAACATTCATCTTCGGCATCGGAAATGGTGGCTCTGACTGGAAACTTTCCCCC
This sequence comes from Hymenochirus boettgeri, assembly GCA_019447015.1. Lineage (NCBI taxonomy): Eukaryota > Metazoa > Chordata > Amphibia > Anura > Pipidae > Hymenochirus > Hymenochirus boettgeri. The sequence goes on from CM033474.1 coordinate 77,033,614, forward strand.
AGTCATGGACGGCCCCCTGTAAGTACTGGGAGTCAGCCACGATCTTAGGGAGCATGGCAGTCACAAACGTTCTCCCTATACTTTAAACATAGTTTATATAGGGAGAACGATCATGGCTGTGTGTACTCCCAACTGTCAAACATGACAGACAGAATCTGAAAGATTCTCAGGGCTATGTACGAAGAGCCGTTATCATCTTTTTCCATCTTAAAGTCACGTTAACCCATGTACCAAGATAAAGTCTATCTTCTTTAAGATAGAAACGCCAGCAGATAGTGCATTGCCTAATGGAGGTAATGGAGAACGATATTGGCTCTCGATACATAGCCCTATCTGTCTGTCATCTTTGACAGATTGGAACTGTGTGTATCAACCTTATCAATCATCGGAATTGCACCACACAATGTATCAACCTTAACCTGCAGGTAACAGAAAACAGATGGAAACCTACAAAGCCAAACAGGAGCATATTTATGAATTTCAGGTGGAAGATAACCTATAATTACCCAATAATCATGTAAATATTCTGCAGTCTTTGATCCTTTCCTCACTGTTATCATCTAAAAAGAGTTAAAATGTGCCCTGTCCACATAGATGTTAATATTACCGTAATATTGAAAAGGAATTAATTAAATCCAATGTGCCTACTGGCAGGTCATGTGGGGCTGTTCTGTCCACCCAGTCCAGACTGCAGCCTCTCCTACCCGTCAACAGCAGTGAAAAGTAGTGTGGACATGTACAGATCAGACACTTGTTGTTGGCCCAATTGCAGCTAGATTGCTGCAGACCGGAGTGGGGGATTACAGCTCACTAAATCATATTGGTAGTTTGATGAGTTTAGAACTTGGCCAACACAGAAAACCCTTTAGTTAGGCTCCATCACAAGCTGTGCCTAAAATGTGGCCGATAAATAGATTTCCTAAATGGAGTTCTAGTAAAGAATAGAATCCCATAGAATATCTAATCCTACAGATGTGAAAACAATTCTGGTTACTGCTTTATACTAAAAAAATGTAAACAAAGACGTGTTTTCTTTATGCAGAAATATCTTTAATATTACAAGTTAGGGGCCTATTTATTTCACGCTCCATTTAATGCCCTATGTCTCCTCCAGTGTTTGACTGGTAGACACGTTCCTTATCCTCACAGTAGGTAAACATAAAAAGTCAGGTTGTGCGGGTGAGAGATAATGTCAATAATAGCATGTTTATGAACCAAATTTCAGCCGGTCTATTACAAACAGTTTGATTTATAAGAGTGAATAAGTGCCTACATGTTTTTTGGGATGCAAAGCCTCTGGAATTCACAAAAATGTACTGTATATCTTTTATTCATTTATCACAGACACCTCACAGTGCAGAGTGTTAGGTTCATGAAATCCACCCTCTGACACATCTAAAGGATGTATGGTCTCCCTGTCTATGTGCAAGTTTCCCATAATTAGACATATACAGTACTAATTGTAAATGGGCTACATAATATGTTCAGTGCTACGTAAGAAAATGAATAAAACACAAGAGTTTCTACGGTGAACTAATTGTTATGTAGCTTAATATTAGTGCATTGTATGGTTCCTCCAGTGTTCTGGTTTTTAGACCCTGTCCCTATTTTGCTGGGACTGTACCAGCTGCAGGGAATAAGTCTTGAGCCGTGCAGTCAGAATTTAACCCTGCAGCCATTATCTGTCCCAATCATGACCACCTCCCCATTTACCTCATCTCTTCCATATTATGTCCCATCCTGCCTTTCACTCTACACCAGCCTGCCACATTCTCCACCAATTTCCACACCCTGCCCCTTCCAAGTTTTTCTTGGGGAAATCTATCACCCATGGATAAAGTGGATAAGAGTGTGTATTTACTCTTATCTTCTATTTACTCTTAACTTCTCTAGTGACAAGGTGGAATGTGGATGAAACAGGACAGTAATGCATTATAAGTAAATAAATATGACACTTATTGCCCCCATTCTGTCAGAGGAGACAGGCTCCTCCCTCCAGGGCTGTGACTGATGACATCACAGCCAATGGACTGCCGTTTCCCCTGCTGTCTCCTTTGCAGATGCTCAAATTTCTAAAAACTCATTGAGAAAACCTCATTGAGAGAATGGGGGGGGCAATACTACTTATTTGGTTATACTGTATAATGCATTTAAAGGATAACTAAGCTGTTATAGGCATGTGCAGTGGATCTTAATCTATTATTCACAGGGAGGTGAGATCGCTAATTCACATTTCCCTGTGAATAATAGAACACCTGGGTTACCCTTCTCCACTCACAGCTTCTCACCAGCCAATAATAAAGATTGTACCGTGACCAGGACAGCGCGCTGATCAGCTAGAGAGAAGCTGTTTTACTCACTTAAATTGGGCTATTATTCACAGGTAGGTAGGAATAAGCGATCTCTCTTCCCCATGAATAATAGATAAAGAAGAAATGTACATGCCTATACCAATTTAATGTCAATTTAATTAAATGCTGAAAATAGCAGTTGGTTAGGAACAAACAAATGATAAGAAAACAGATTTTAGTTTTAAGGGCGGACATACACTTCAAGTCCATTAACCCCAATCCATCAATCTCACTTTTCTTTAGCTTTAGCTCCTCCCTCCAGCTATCCCCCCTTCCTTATTGATTATTTGATTTTAAGGATATTATCGTCCTGTTAGGTTGTATTATTGTACTGTTAGGATCCATTAAGGGAGTGGATTTTATATATATATACATTCTTAGTTACAGTGTTGCATACCTAAGTAGCGGTTTATAAACATATGTATGTGTATAAACATATACATACATAAAACATATAAATGGCATCTCAACTTTTTGTTTTTGTTTTGTATAAAACAACTAGAAGCAAAACGAAGAGGCGGCACTTCCTTAAAAACGTATTTCTTTATTCCGGGATTTCAGCCAAACAGTGGACCTGCATGCTAAGGGGCATAAAGGAGTATTTGCATATTTCCGCCCCTTACTCTGGGGAACCTGGGAGTGAGAAATTACTTCTTGTTTCTTTTTGTGGGCAATGCTATTCATATAGAAGAGACTGCAAGATGCCTTCTGTTGTAAGGTGTTTCTCCAGAATTATGTACAAAACGCTAGATCAGGTGTTTTAAAAGGTGGTGCCCCAGATGTTTGAAGGTACAACTCCCAGCATTTCCTGTCTTCCCTCTGTAGTTAGGATTGCTTGGAGTTGTAGTTTTCAATTGAGAACCTGGCACTAGATTTGGACAAAATGATATTTAGGGGTCATTATAGCTGCCAATTATCTCTACGTCTATACATAATTTGCATTAGTAAAGGGCTAAAATGAGGAACATATGTCTTTACCCCAAATGTCCATATATGTTAAACCAACATACAAGAAACAACCACTTACATCCAGTAACATATAGAAATGTACTTCTTATTGACTGAATATGGTTACCCTAAACGCAAGGCAATAATACCAAACACATGTTACACATGAAGAATAATTATTGATCAACATTAAAAGAAAATGATGTAAGCTACGAAAAATAACCAACCAGTGGTCATCATTTTCCAGCATATTCTATATATTCTATATTTAATTTCTTTAACCCCATATGTCCCAGCAACCTTATATATACTATATACAGCCAATGGGACATCATGGTTGCTAATGTCCTAGAACACAGTTTACTAAAGTACTTCCAAAGGGAACAGTCTGAGTTACTTAATAAGCACATAATCATGGCACACAATATACTTAGTTCAATGCAATTTGATCAGAGGCTAGATAAGTATTATTATATATATCTATGATACAAGATTCTTCTTGTGACTATTTAGTGCTGCCTAATAGGCTGTATTCCAAGTAAAGGCAGGCCACAAACAGGTCACATTTTCATTATTAGGCTCCACAATTCGAAATTAATGTAACCGTGTGCACGCCAATTTTTTTAGCTCGACTATTTAACAGCAGCTGTTTCACGGAAATCAGTGATTGAAACCAGAACATACATTTACCCAGAGCAATTGCAGCTCTGGTAAATGAGACCCAGATTAGAAAACAATAGTGCAGCTGACACATATAGGGAATGTTGCTTTGTGACTGCAAAAATCCTGCAGTCAATTGAAATGAAAGTAGGCAGGTTTCCTTCCTCGGTGGGTAATAAATCCTTTCATCATCCTCGATCTTGTTCATTCTTTTACATTTGAAATTCAGTCCTAAGCCGACTGGATTGGCCCTATATGACTATGTTGTGTACGGCCAAAATATTAATTCCGATGCGAGAAACATTCATCTCGGCATCGAAATGGTGGCTCTGACTGAAACTTTCCCCCAGTCATGGACGGCCCCCTGTAAGTCTGGGAGTCAGCCACGATCTTAGGAGCATGGGCAGTCACAACGTTCTCCCTATACTTTAAACATAGTTTATATAGGGAGAACGATCATGGCTGTGTGTACTCCCAACTGTCAAACATGACAGACAGAATCTGAAAGATTCTCAGGGCTATGTACGAGAGCCGTTATCATCTTTTTCCATCTTAAAGTCACGTTACCCATGTACCAAGATAAAGTCTATCTTCTTTAAGATAGAAACGCCAGCATAGTGCATTGCCTACTGGAGGTAATGGGTGACTTTGGCTCTCGATACATAGCCCTATCTGTCTGTCCTCTTGACAGATTGGAACTGTTGTATCAACCTTACAATCATCGGAATTGCACCACACAATGTATCAACCTAACGCGTATACAGAAAACAGATGGAAACCTACAAAGCCAAACAGGAGCATATTTATGAATTTCAGGTGGAAGATAACCTATAATTACCCAATAATCATGTAAATATTCTGCAGTCTTTGATCCTTTCCTCACTGTTATCATCTAAAAAGAGTTAAAATGTGCCCTCCACATAGATGTTAATATTACCGTAATATTGAAAAGGAATTATTAAATCCAATGTGCCTACTGGCAGTCATGTGGGGCTGTTCTGTCCACCCAGTCCAGACTGCACCTCTCCTACCCGTCAACAGCAGTGAAAAGTATGTGGACATGTACAGATCAGACACTTGTGTTGGCCCAATTGCAGCTAGATTGCTGCAGACCGGAGTGGGGGATTACAGCTCACTAAATCATATTGGTATTTGATGAGTTAGAACTTGGCCAACACAGAAAACCCTTAGTTAGGCTCCTCACAAGCTGTGCCTAAAATGTGGCCGATAAATAATTTCCTAAATGGAGTTCTAGTACAGAATAGAATCCCATAGAATATCTAATCCTACAGATGTGAAAACAATTCTGGTTACTCTGCTTATACTAAAAAATGTAAACAAAGACGTGTTTTCTTTATCAGAAATATCTTTAATATTACAAGTTAGGGGCCTATTTATTTCACGCTCCTTTAATGCCCTATGTCTCCTCCAGTGTTTGACTGGTAGACACGTTCCTTATCCTCACAGTAGGTAAACATGAAAGTCAGGTTGTGCGGGTGAGAATAATGTCAATAATGCATGTTTATGACCCAATTTCAGCCGGTCTATTACAAACAGTTTGATTTATAGAGTGAATAAGTGCCTACGTGTTTTTTGGGATGCAAACCTCTGGAATTCACAAAAATGTACTGTATTCTTTTATTCATTTATCACAGACACCTCACAGTGCAGAGTGTTAGGTTCATGAAATCCACCCTCTGACACATCTAAAGGATGTATGGTCTCCCTGTCTATGTGCAAGTTTCCCATAATTAGACATATACAGTACTAATTGTAAATGGGCTACATAATATGTTCAGTGCTACGTAAGAAAAAGAATAAAACACAAGAGTTTCTACGGTGAACTAATTGTTATGTAGCTTAATATTAGTGCATTGTATGGTTCCTCCGTGTTCTGTTTAGACCCTGTCCCATTTTGCTGGGACTGTACCAGCTGCAGGGAATAAGTCTTGAGCCGTGCAGTCAGATTTAACCCTGCAGCCATTATCTGTCCCAATCATGACCACCTCCCCATTTACCTCATCTCTTCACATATATGTCCCATCCTGCCTTTCACTCTACACCAGCCTGCCACATTCTCCACCAATTTCCACACCCTGCCCCTTCCAAGTTTTTCTTGGGGAAATCTATCACCCATGGATAAAGTGGATAAGAGTGTGTATTTACTCTTATCTTCTATTTCTCTTACTCTATCTTCTCTAGTGACAAGGTGGAATGTGGATGAAACAGGACAGTAATGCATTATAAGTAAATAAATATGACACTTATTGCCCCATTCTGTCAGAGGAGACAGGCTCCTCCCCCAGGGCTGTGACTGATACATCACAGCCATGGACTGCCGTTCCCTGCTGTCTCCTTTGCAGATGCTCATTCTAAAAACTCATTGAGAAAACCTCATTGAGAGAATGGGGGGGCAATACTACTTATTTGGTTATACTGTTAATGCATTTAAAGGATAACTAAGCTGTTATAGGCATGTGCAGTGGATCTTAATCTATTATTCACAGGGAGGTGAGATCGCTAATTCACATTTCCCTGTAATAATAGAACACCTGGGTTACCCTTCTCCTCACAGCTCTCACATCACTCTGCAAGAATAAGATGATTACCGTGACCAGACAGCGCGCTGATCAGCTAGAGAGAAGCTGTTTTACTCACTTAAATTGGGCTATTATCACAGGTAGGTAGGAATAAGCGATCTCTCTTCCCCATGAATAATAGATAAAGAAGAAATGTACATGCCTATACCAATTTAATGTCAATTTAATTAAATGCTGAAAAAGAGCAGTTGGTTGGAACAAACAAATGATAAGAAAACAGATTTTAGTTTTAAGGGCGGACATACACTTCAAGTCCATTAACCCCAATCCATCAATCTCACTTTTCTTTAGCTTTAGCTCCTCCCTCCAGCTATCCCCCTTCCTTATTGATATTTGATTTTAAGGATATTATCGTCCTGTTAGTTGTATTATTGTACTGTTAGGATCCATTAAGGGAGTGGATTTTATATATATATACATTCTTAGTTACAGTGTTGCATACCTAAGTAGCGGTTTTATAAACATATGTTGTGTATAAACATATACATACATAAAACATATAAATGGCATCTCAACTTTTTGTTTTTGTTTTGTATAAAACAACTAGAAGCAAACGAAGAGGCGGCACTTCCTTAAAAACGTATTACTTTATTCCGGATTCAGCCAAACAGAACCATAGCCTATGATTAAGGGGGCGTGTCCCCAAAAATACATCAAATGTGCTTGTGTCCTGTTTGGCTGTATAAAAATATGGTTTTAAGGTCTTTTCGTTTTGCTTTTATACATTCATAAACCTTGGAGAACTCATGTGTACTTCCTGCTAGTCTCCGGTTAAGCCTTGTACACACGCTCGAGGCACGACCCCCGACGGCAGAGTGGTTACACCCGACGAACGATTCTGTGCTGAAACGGCTGTTCGTTGCGTGTATTGCTCTGCCGTTGGGGGTCGTGCCTTGTCTGAAAATCGAGCGTGTGTACGAGGCTTTAGATTACTCAGCACTAGTAAACTTTCCAGGATCAAAATAATAACTTGCACTGCTAGGACTAAACCCTGAGGCAATAGGTCCCTACTCTTCCCTACTTTGGTTATGTTAATACATTTTGCAATTGGAAAGGAACTCACTGTCTAGCAAGTTGACAGTAATACAAAAGCATATCTTACTGGCTTTCTCAAAAGGCTTATAATCACACAAAAACATGACAGGGAAATAATTACGGTATCTAACTATAAATCAGCTTAATATTAACCATTTCCATGAACAACTGCTTCTTTAATAGTCTCCATTGTAAATAAAAAGAACTATCAAACGAAGAAAGGCACCAATTGTTCTGACGTGAAACGTACTGTCCCAGTTTGAATGCACCAAATTTACTCTAAACAGCCAGGAAACACTTGCACCGTACATGTCACAATTTTAGCAAGTATTACAAGTAATGGGTTATCGTAGGATAGACTTTATATAACATTATTACTGTCTGGTAACTACGCTATACCTACAGTATAGAATCCAAACTGCCTATAATGTTCTATTGACATGATCTTTATAAGTTAGAGAAAATATTAATTTAAAATACTAATTTCATTTCCTCTCAAATCCCTTTTAATAATACTGCAGCCACTGGTTGCAGTCAGATACCAAAAACTGTTCCTGCTGAAGTGTCCATTGGTTGTTGATTTCATTGGCTTCAATCACCTGCAACCTGGTGCCACTTCAGTAAGTTGTTGGTAACTGCCAAAAACCCGAGAAAGTAGTTCATTAAAAAACCTCAAGTAGTATAAATAGGCTTTATTTGCTGTAGGATGCTAAAAATGAAACCGCCTCATTAGATGATGGTATTTCTATTAAATTAAAACAACTGTCCATTGTAGTTTCCTTGAACATTAATGAACTGCTGCCCTGAGATTGATGGGCATTCTCATAATTGTGCTTTATATATGATTTATTTAGATAAGCCTGTGTTCTAAATGAGCAATGGAAATTCCCTTTAGTTCCACTGATTTCTAATTGTCCTATTTTTTCAAGTGACAATTTCAAGAGGATCTGAGAAAGGACAGAGCTGGGCAGTGGGATGTGGAACAGGTCTAGTTCATTTAATGGGAGTGTTGTGAGGTAAGTTCATGACTTTACTTTATTACATCAGGACAACTAGATGTAAAAATTAAAGTGTCAAATTTGTGCTAATTTTAGTCCTTTGGGTTTTTTCTGTGTAGTACACATTGTATCATCAACACAGTTAGATAATTAATTCTTTATAAAAATATGTGAAGGAAAACATACAAAGGGAAAACCTATCAAACCTATAGAACCTTCCACGTCTAAAGGAACCAAAACATTCCTAATCTTTTGCCTTTTGTAGGGCTAAAAGTCCATTCGTTGGACATTTAAGTAAGTTAAGTTATCGTTATATACATTTATAAAGCTAAAAAAAGCTCTGTCCTTTGAAACCTAAATTGTGCCATTAAGTGGTCAAATACATTAAAATAAGTGATTTTTCTATCCATAGTATAAAATACTACATAATTCAACAACAAAAGTCTAGTTGCTAATTCATACACAACTAGATACGTTGTGCCTCAAAAAGGCTAAATCGGAGACGCTGACAACACACACTAGCTTTGCTATATAACCGATTGTTAAATCTTTGTAACACTAAATCATTTTTCGTACAAAACAGTAAACAAAACTTTATCAAAATATAGAAGTGCAACTCTATCCAATGCGGTCTACATAACACTTTAGGGTTTCACTAGTGCATATAGTAAAAGCGAAGGAAAAGTGATGGCGCTACAAATGTTGAGAACCTTTTGGATCTCTTATAAACCAAAGTCTTTCTGCTTCCGGTGTCCTTTTAGCTGCCAGGTGGAAATGGTGAGGGTAAGCGTGCCTGTCTATGCGTAAGCAGAATAGAAATGTCATCGGTAACCAAATCTTCTAAATGTCAGTGTAAAGTGCAAGTTCTTAAGAATGGTTACTAATCCAACTATTCCAATGTCCATCCTGGTCCTGAATGTCCTCACCATCACCAGGGCGTAAGACTACATTGTCTTGTAGGATACAAATCTCCTTTTCTTCAGCTCCCAGGGATTCTCTTTGAGTTGGAAGGTGGTTTTTCAGTACATTCAGAGTCAATTTCTTTATCATCCTCCTTTACTCTCTCTGCATTAGGAAATTGATTAACTTCCTGCAATGCCTCGCTGCCTTCATTGCTAGAGGGAACCAATTCTTCACTGATATCCTTCATTTAGTTTGCACGTCACTGTCCACAATGTGGTTAAATTGACTGCCCTCTTCTGGACCCTCCGTTTTTAAGAAGTTCTTCATTTTTCCTGTTTTCTGTCTAACTCTTTCTTTTCTTCTCTGTGCTGATTTTCCTTGATGTTCCCTTTTGCTTTCTTATAATGTTTACTATGCCTTTCGTCTCGAGAAAACCTCCACTGAAACTGAAAAGAACAGATAAATTGTAAATTGATGTACTGAATTAATTTGCCTCAAGGAAACTTATCTTTATTTATAAAGAAACAACATAAATATTCATCTGATAATGAATCTTGAATCATAAACATGCGTTTAACATTTTGAAAACCCCACAGAAACAAAGGCACATGAAATATCATATACTGTTGGCTACCTTCGATTTGATCAAAAAAAGAGTAAAGAAACACTGTTCTCTGATTTATATAAAAGGGGAATTTTACCTTCAATAAAAGCAATCATTTCATGTTTTGTGGAGATCTTGGGCCCTATTTATAAAAGATCGGTATCGTTATCGTAAAATACCGATCGTTATCGTAAAATAACGACCGGGTTTTTACCGATAACGACCGTTATTTACCGATACCGGCCGTTATTTACCGATAACGACCGGTAGTTACCGATATCGGTAAATAACGACCGGTATCGGTAAATAACGTCGTTATCTGTAAATACGGTCGTTATCGGTAAAAACCCGGTCGTTATTTACGGTAATGATCGGTATTTTACGATAACGATACCGATCTTTTATAAATAGAGCCCCTTATTTCTAATTGATTTGATAGCATTTTTTGTTGTTAAACCATTAACAGGCAGTTATGTATAGCTGTGTCTTTTAAAGCTATTCCTTTACTAGTGTTGGTGAACCTACAAAAAAGATTTGCCAAGACACTGCTGGGACCTCAGCAGATTATTACCATGCAGGCACAGTGATCTGATTAAGTGGTTTAGAAAGATTGTGCATTGGATAGGGTCAAAGGCACATTAAAGTCTAGCAATAGACTCATTTGTGCAGACACAGTGCTTTTGCCAAATTCTGGGGCAGCAATAACAGAAGAAGAGACACATCACAGTACTTGGATAAGCCATTGTAAAAATAGTATCTTTACACATTTCTATTGGGACAAGACTGTGTTCACAACTTTTCTAAATAATCAACTCTGATAATAGCAGAATAGACAAGAGGGGGTGGTTTATTTTATCTAACGGTGGTTTAACTGCATGGGCCAACATTGTGATCTAACACATTTCGCAATTAATTGCATTGAGTTGTCTTTTTTCTTTTTTTATTACATTATTTTAAAATATAAATTAAATAATTTAAATAATCTTATACATATTATTTAAGGAAAACTGAAAGATCCAACATTTTCCTACTGCAAATTAACAATATGTTACTTTCTTTGAAAGATAATTTGTTTTGCACACACTATCAGCAATATGGCAAAATTTCCACAGAAAATCCAAGAAATACAGGACAACAAGGCATTGTGGGTAGTGGGATGTAAATTTTCCCTGTCTCTGGGGCTCAGCAGGTAAAAGGACTATGGGGCGTCAAGCATAAAAGGGAAATTTACATCCCACTACCCACAATGCCTTGTTGCTTCCTGTATGTAAGAAGCCTATGATTAAGGGGGCGATGTCCCCAAAAATACATCAATGTGCTTGTGGCCTGTTTGGCTGTATAAAAAATATGGTTTTAAGGTCTTTTCGTTTTGCTTTTATACATTCATAAAACCTTGGAGAACTCATGTGTAGCTTCCTGCTTAGCTCCGGTTAAGCCTTGTACACACGCTCGAGGCACGACCCCCGACGGCAGAGTGGTACACCCGACGAACGATTCTTGGCTGAAACGGCTGTTCGTTGCGTGTATTGCTCTGCCGTTGGGGGTCGTGCCTTGTCTGAAAATCGAGCGTGTGTACGAGGCTTTAGATTACTCAGCACTAGTAAACTTTCCAGGATCAAAATAATAACTTGCACTGCTAGGACTAAACCCTGAGGCAATAGGTCCCTACTCTTCCCTACTTTGGTTATGTTAATACATTTTGCAATTGGAAAGGAAACTCACTGTCTAAGCAAGTTGACAGTAATACAAGAAGCATATCTACTGGCTTTCTCAAAAGGCATTATAATCACACAAAAACATGACAGGGAAATAATTACGGTATCTAACTATAAATCAGCTTAATATTAACCATTTCCATGAACAACTGCTTCTTTAATAGTCTCCATTGTAAATAAAAAGAATCTATCAAACGAAGAAAGGCACCAATTGTTCTGACGTGAAACGTACTGTCCCAGTTTGAATGCACCAAATTTACTCTAAACAGCCAGGAAACATCTTGCACCGTACATGTCACAATTTTAGCAAGTATTACAAGTAATGGGTTATCGTAGGATAGACTTTATATAACATTATTACTGTCTGGTAACTACGCTATACCTACAGTTATAGAATTCAAACTGCCTATAATGTTCTATTGACATGATCTTTATAAGTTAGAGAAAATATTAATTTAAAATACTAATTTCATTTCCTCTTCAAATCCCTTTTAATAATACTGCAGGCCACTGGTTGCAGTCAGATACCAAAAACTGTTCCTGCTGAAGTGTCCATTGGTTGTTGATTTCATTGGCTTCAATCACCTGCAACCTGGTGCCACTTCAGTAAGTTGTTGGTAACTGCCAAAAACCCAGAGAAAGTAGTTCATTAAAAAAACCTCAAGTAGTATAAATAGGCTTTATTTGCTGTAGGATGCTAAAAATGAAACCGCCTCATTAGATGATGGTATTTCTATTAAATTAAAACAACTGTCCATTGTAGTTTCCTTGAACATTAATGAACTGCTGCCCTGAGATTGATGGGCATTCTCATAAATTTGTGCTTTATATATTGATTTATTTAGATAAGCCTGTGTTCTAAATGAGCAATGGAAATTCCCTTTAGTTCCACTGATTTCTAATTGTCCTATTTTTTCAAGTGACAATTTCAAGAGGATCTGAGAAAGGACAGAGCTGGGCAGTGGGATGTGGAACAGGTCTAGTTCATTTAATGGGAGTGTTGTGAGGTAAGTTCATGACTTTACTTTATTACATCAGGACAACTAGATGTAAAAATTAAATGTGTCAAATTTGTGCTAATTTTAGTCCTTTGGGTTTTTTACTGTGTAGTACACATTGTATACATCAACACAGTTAGATAATTAATTCTTTATAAAGAAATATGTGAAGGAAAACATACAAAGGGAAAACCTATCAAACCTATAGAACCTTCCACGTCTAAAGGAACCAAAACATTCCTAATCTTTTGCCTGTTGTAGGGCTAAAAGTCCATTCGTTGGACATTTAAGGTAAGTTAAGGTTATCGTTATATACATTTATAAAGCTAAAAAAAGCTCTGTCCTTTGAAACCTAAATTGTGCCAATTAAGTGGTCAAATACATTAAAAATAAGTGTATTTTTCTATCCAGTATAAAATACTACAATAATTCAACAACAAAAGTCTAGTTGCTAATTCATACACAAACTAGATACGTTGTGCCTCAAAAAGGCTAAATGCGAGACGCTGACAACACACACTAGCTTTGCTATATAACCGATTGTTAAATCTTTGTAACACTAAATCATTTTTCGTACAAAACAGTAAACAAAACTTTATCAAAATAATATGAAGTGCAACTCTATCCAATGCGGTCTACATAACACTTTAGGGTTTCACTAGTGCATATAGTAAAAGCGAAGGAAAAGTGATGGCGCTACAAATGTTGAGAACCTTTTTGGATCTCTTATAAACCAAAGTCATTTCTGCTTCCGGTGTCCTTTTAGCTGCCAGGTGGAAATGTGAGGGTAAGCGTGCCTGTCTATGCGTAAGCAGAATAGAAATGTCATCGGGTAACCAAATCTTCTAAATGTCAGTGTAAAAGTGCAAGTTCTTAAGAATGGTTACTAATCCAACTATTCCAATGTCCCATCCTGGTCCTGAATGTCCTCACCATCACCAGGGCGTAAGACTACATTGTCTTGTAGGATACAAATCTCCTTTTCTTCAGCTCCCAGGGATTCTCTTTGAGTTGGAAGGTGTTTTTCAGTACATTCAGAGTCAATTTCTTTATCATCCTCCTTTACTCTCTCTGCATTAGGAAATTGATTAACTTCCTGCAATGCCTCGCTGCCTTCATTGCTAGAGGGAACCAATTCTTCACTGATATCCTTCATTTTAGTTTGCACGTCACTGTCCACAATGTGGTTAAATTGACTGCCCTCTTCTGGACCCTCCGTTTTAAGAAGTTCTTCATTTTTCCTGTTTCTGTCTAACTCTTTCTTTTCTTCTCTGTGCTGATTTTCCTTGATGTTCCCTTTTGCTTTCTTATAATGTTTACTATGCCTTTCGTCTCGAGAAAACCTCCACTGAAACTGAAAAGAACAGATAAAATTGTAAATTGATGTACTGAATTAATTTGCCTCAAGGAAACTTATCTTTATTTATAAAGAAACACATAAAATATTCATCTGATAATGAATCTTGAATCATAAACATGCGTTTAACATTTTGAAAACCCCGACAGAAACAAAGGCACATGAAATATCATATACTGTTGGCTACCTTCTGATTTGATCAAAAAAAGAGTAAAGAAACACTGTTCTCTGATTTATATAAAAGGGGAATTTTACCTTCAATAAAAAGCAATCATTTCATGTTTGTGGAGATCTTGGGCCCTATTTATAAAAGATCGGTATCGTTATCGTAAAATACCGATCGTTATCGTAAAATAACGACCGGGTTTTTACCGATAACGACCGTTATTTACCGATACCGGCCGTTATTTACCGATAACGACCGGTAGTTACCGATATCGGTAAATAACGACCGGTATCGGTAAATAACGGTCGTTATCTGTAAATAACGGTCGTTATCGGTAAAAACCCGGTCGTTATTTTACGGTAATGATCGGTATTTTACGATAACGATACCGATCTTTTATAAATAGAGCCCCTTATTTCTAATTGATTTGATAGCATTTTTTGGTTGTTAAACCATTAACAAGGCAGGTTATGTATAGCTGTGTCTTTTAAAGCTATTCCTTTACTAGTGTTGGTGAACCTACAAAAAAGATTTGCCAAGACACTGCTGGGACCTGTCAGCAGATTATTACCATGCAGGCACAGAGTGATCTGATTAAGTGGTTTAGAAAGATTGTAGCATTGGATAGGGTCAAAGGCACATTAAAGTCTAGCAATAGACTCATTATTGTGCAGACACAGTGCTTTTTGCCAAATTCTGGGGCAGCAATAACAGGAAGAAGAGCACATCACAGTACTTGGATGAAGCCATTGTAAAAATAGTATCTTTACACATTTCTATTGGGACAAGACTGTGTTCACAAACTTTTTCTAAAAATAATCAACTACTGATAATAGCAGAATAGACAAGAGGGGGTGGTTTATTTTATCTAACGGTGGTTTAACTGCATGGGCCAACATTGTGATCTAAACACATTTCGCAATTAATTGCATTGAGTGTCTTTTTCTTTTTTTTATTACATTATTTTAAAATATAAATTAAATAAAATTTAAAATATCTTTTATACATACTATTTAAGGAAAACTGAAAGATGCAACATTTTCCTACTGCAAATTAAACAATATGTTACTTTCTTTGAAAAGATAATTTGTTTGCACACACTATCAGCAATATGGCAAAATTTCCACAGAAATCCAAGAAATACAAGGAAGCAACAAGGCATTGTGGGTAGTGGGATGTAAATTTCCTGTTATGCTTGACGCCCCATAGTCCTTTTACCTGTGAGCCCCAGAGACAAAAATATAAAGACTTTCAGGCACAAGACATAAAGGTTATATTTGCATATCACTACATTCAATATATTTACGTCAGCATGAAAATTCAGTATTCCTCGTGTAGAAGTTCTTAAATGGCTCTGGGTCAACTAAAACTTTTAGATGAAAATTGGGTTCTCTCGCCTGTTCTGAACGTATCAGGATTTAATGCTGTGTTTACAGACTGAGTTTGTTTCAGAGAAAAGGCTTCTGCTTTACTTATTTTATTTTTTTACTTAGTTGTTCTGTTGAAAGATAATGGTTAATGAAAGTCTGTTAAATAAATATGCATTAGGTGTCTGTAAGAATTAACATTATTGATAAAAACCTCTAAGTGACAATTTTACATTTTTTTATACCCATTTAACAGTGCCGTCTAACCTGCATCTAAATGTTTCTCTCACTATATCCCAGAAAGATTGATTAAAATAACACATCAACATTCATTTTAACCCCTCCTTCTCGCTAAGTCACTGACTTAGGCATGCTCCATGTGCTCCACAAAGATGGTAAGAAAGGAACGCTACCGTAAGCTTTTTGTATCTCACTGCAAAAGTATAAAATATCTAAGACCTCAATTGCCAGTTACATGGCTAAAGGGGTAAGAGATGTAGCACAGGGGCAATGCAATTATAAAGACAATATATTTGTTTAAGTTCTTCCTACTGTTGCTCAATAGTTAGTAATTTGTGATTTCGTTCACAAGTGCCTATATAATTTACTATTGTGCAGTATAAATTGTGAAGAGGAAAACTGTTCTAACCTTTCATCTCACTTTTTGCAAGACACAAGAACTTTTCTAATTGTAAAGTGTCTGGCAGTGGGCACTAGCAGTATATAGCATTCTAACCGTATATAGCATTCTAATCGTATATAGCAGTATATAGCATTTCAACCGTATAAGCCTTCTAAACGTATATAGCAATATATAGCATTCTAACCGTTATAGCATTCTAATAATAGCAGTATATAGCATTCGAACCGTATATAGCATTCTATCGTATATAGCAGTATCTAGCTATCTAACCGTATATAGCATTCTAATCGTAATAGCATATAGCAGTATATAGCATTCTAACCGTATATAGCATTCTAATCATATATAGCAGTATAAGATTCTAACCATATATAGCTTTAATCGTATAGCAGTATATAGCATTCAACGGTATATAGCATTTTCTAAACCGTATATGCATTTAATTGTATATAGCAGTAAATAGCATTCTAACCGTATATAGCATTCTAACCGTATATAGCAGTATATAGCATTCTAACCTTATATAGCATTCTAACTGTATATAGCATTCTAACAGTATATAGCATTCTAACCGTATATAGCATTCTAATCGTATATAGCAGTATATAGCATATTGCAAATTAAACAATATGTTACTTTCTTTGAAAAGATAATTTGTTTGCACACACTATCAGCAATATGGCAAAATTTCCACAGAAAATCCAAGAAATACAGGAAGCAACAAGGCATTGTGGGTAGTGGGATGTAAATTTCCCTGTTATGCTTGAAGCCCCATAGTCCTTTTACCTGCTGAGCCCCAGAGACAAAAATATAAAGACTTTCAGGCACAAGACATAAAGGTTATATTTGCATATCACTACATTCAATATATTTTACGTCAGCATGAAATTCAGTATTCTCTGTGTAGAAGCTTCTTAAATGGCTCTGGGTCACTAAAACTTTTAGATGAAAATTGGGTTCTCTCTGCCTGTTCTGATACGTATCAGGATTTAATGCTGTGTTTTACAGACTGAGTTTGTTTCAGAAAAGGCTTCTGCTTTACTTTATTTTTATTTTACTTTTAGTTGTTCTGTTGAAAGATAATGGTTAATGAAAGTCTGTTAAATAAATTATGCATTAGGTGTCTGTAAGAATTAACATTATATGATAAAAACCTCTAAGTGACAATTTTACATTTTTTTATACCCATTTAACAGTGCCGTCTAACCTGCATCTAAAATGTTTCTCTCACTTATATCCCAGAAATGATTGATTAAAATAACACATCAACATTCATTTTAACCCTCCTTCTCGCTAAGTCATGACTTAGGCATGCTCCATGTGTCCACAAAGATGGTAAGAAAGGAACGCTACCGTAAGCTTTTTTGTATCTCACTGCAAAAGTATAAAATATCTAAGACCTCAATTGCCGTTACATCTGGCTAAAGGGTAAGAGATGTAGCACAGGGGCAATGCAATTATAAAGCACAATATATTTGTTTAAGTTCTTCCTACTGTATGCTCAATAGTATAATTTGTATATTCGTCACAAGTGCTCCTATATAATTTACTATTGTGCAGTATAAATATGTGAAGAGGAAAACTGTTCTAACCTTTCATCTCACTTTTTGCAGAGACACAAGAACTTTTCCACTGTAAAGTGTTGGCAGTGGGCACTAGCAGTATTAGCATTCTAACCGTATAGCATTCTATCGATATATAGCAGTGATATCGCTTCAAGCGATAAAGCATTCTAATCGATATAGCAAGTATATAGCATTCTAACCGTATATAGCATTCTAATCGTATATAGCAGTATATAGCATCTAACCGTTAAGCATTATATCGTATATAGCAGTATATAGCATTCTAACCGTATATAGATTTATCGTATATAGCAGTATATAGCATCTAACGTATATAGGCATCTCAAATAGTATATATAGCATTCTACTATATAGCATTAATCAGTTTATAGCAGTATAGCATTCAACGTATATAGCATTTCTAACCGTATATAGCATTCTATGTATATAGCGAAATAGCATTCTAACCGTATATAGCATTCTAACCGTATATAGCACGTATATATAGCATTCTAACCTTATTATAGCATTCTAACTGTATATAGCATTCTAACAGTATATAGCATCTACACCGTATATTAGCATTCTAATCGATATAGAGAGTATATAGCATTCTAACACGAATAGCATCTCACTGTTAATATAGCGTATTATTATATAGCATTCTAACCGTATATAGCATTCTAATCGTTTATAGCAGTATATAGCATTCTAACCGTATATAGCATTCTAATCGTATATAGCAGTATATAGCATTCTAACGGTATATAGCATTCTAACCGTTATATAGCATTCTAAAGGTATATAGCGTTCTAACCATATATAGCAATATATAGCATTCTAACTGTATATAGCATTCTAACGGTATATAGCTGTATATAGCATTCTAACGGGATATAGCATTTAACAGTATATAGCATTCTAAACGGTACATAGGCTTCTAACGTTGTATAGCATTCTAACGGTGTCTAACATTCTAGCAGTGTATAGCATTCTAACGGTATTTGACATTCTAACCGTATATAGCATTCTAACATTCTAACGATAAATAGCATTCTAACCGTATATAGTATTCTAACAATATATAGCATTCTAACGATATATAGTATTCTAACGGTATATAGCATTCTAACAGTATATAGTATTCTAACAATATATAGCATTCCAACGATATATAGTATTCTAACGGTATATAGCATTCTAACCGTATATAGTATTCTAACAATATATAGTATTCTAACTGTATATAGCATTCTAACGGTATATAGCATTCTAACGGTATATAGCATTCTAATGGTATATAGCATTCTAACAGTATATAGCAGTATTTAGCGTTCTAACGGTATATAGCATTTAACAGTATATAGCCTTCTAACCAATATACCGTATATACTCGAATATAAGTTGATCCGAGTATAAGTCGAGGTACCTATTTTTACCTAAAAAATGAGTAAAAACTGATTGACTCGAGTATAAGTCGAGGGTAGAAAAAATTACCACTACTGCCTTCTGATTCTGTAGTTTTGAGGGTTTATTGCTCTTTAAATGGACAGCAGCATTCCCATACAGTAATAGCCAAATCCAGTATGGCCATTACTATATAGGATTATAATATGGGAATTCTGCTGTCAATTTAAAGGGCAACTAAAGCCTCAAAACCACAGAATCAGAAGGCAATCTATTTAACAATAGGTACCATCCTCCTGATTAAGGATTGTTTTCAAGCATTAGTTGCCCTTTAAATTAACAGTAATCCCTAATTCATTGGCACTCCAGATGTTTGGAAACTACAACTCTCAGCATGCTTTGCTGGGAGTTATAATATCTGCAGTGGAATTGCACACACTGAACCAACTATCCTGTCCCTGACCCAAATGCCCCCTTACTCTCCCTCCCTGCACCCATCTTCTCATGCAACCTTCTCCCATGCAGCCTTACCTTCTCATGCAACCTTCTCCCATGCAGCCTTACCGCTTTTTCCAGGTTCTGTGGCAGGTGAGTCTGGGCCAATTACCAGGAATCAGAGACCTGCCACTATCACTAACTTGAAAGGAGGAATCCGACCGCTGCATGCACTGACCGGCGCATCCACTGACGTCACTACTCGGCGCCGGGAAACGAGACCGGCGCTGAGTAGTGACGTCAGTGGATGCGACCATCAGTGGATGCTGAAGCTGGATTCCTCCTTTCCGGTTAGTGACTGACCCGAGTATGTCGAGGTTCAGTTTTCAGGCTGTTATATACTCAAGTGTATACGGTAAACGGTATATAGGCTTCTAACGTTGTATAGCATACTAGCAGTATATAGCATTCTAACCGTATATAGCATTCTAACCGTATATATCATTCTAACTGTATATAGATTAACGGTATAGAATCTAACATATTAGCTTCTACCGTATATAGCATTCTAAGTATATAGCATTCTACCGTATATATATCTAACGTATATAGCATTCTAAGATATAACATTCGAACAGTATATAGCATTCTAACCTATATAGATTCTACGATATTAGCATTCTAACGTATATAGCATTTAATGGATATAGCATTCTACAGATATAGCATTCTAAAGTATATAGATTCTAACGGTATTTAGGATTCTACAGTATATAGACACTAACAGTATATAGCATCAACCGATTAATACTTCTAACGGTATTTAGCATTAACGTATATAGCATTCTAACGTATATAGCATTTACGTATTAGCATTCTAACGGTATTATAGCATTAACCGTATATAGCATTCTAACCGTATTAGCTCCAACGGTATATAGTTACGATATGATTCTAACGATATATAGCATTCTAAGATTAGATAGCATTCTAACGTATATAGCATCTAACAGTATATACATTCTAACGTATATAGCATTCTAAACGTATAGATCTAAGTATAAGCATTCTAACTGTATATAGCATTCTAAGGTATAAGCATTCTAACCGTATTAGCATTCCAACGGTATATAGTATTCTAACCGTATATCACTAACGATATATAGCATTCTAACGGTTATATGCATCTAAAACGTAGTATATATAGCATTCTAACAGTATATAGCATTCTAACAGTATATAGCATTCTAACCGTATATAGCATTCTAACGGTATTTAGCATTCTAACTGTATATAGCATTCTAACGGTATACAGCATTCTAACAGTATATAGCATTCCAACGGTATATAGTATTCTAACCGTATATAGCATTCTAAAAGTATATTAGTATTTCTAACGTATATAGCATTTCAACGTATATAGCATTGTAACCGTATATAGCATTCTAAGATATATAGCATGTTAACCGTATATAGCATTCTAACGAATATATGCATTGTAACCGTATATAGCATTCTAACGATATATAGCATTGTAACAGATTATAGCATTCTAACAGTATATAGCATTTGAACAGTATATAGCATTCTAACAGTATATAGAATCACATTAACAAAGTAACATTATAAAGTAATATGTTTGTAGTTAAGATCAATCTTTGAGGGTTCAAATTCTGTTTTCCATTTGGTAATTTTACATGCAGTTCACGTTCTTATTTTCAATATTAATCACTTACTTCTACAAAAACACTAGCCACTTTCCTCTGCAATGAAAAGTAATTAATATGAGATTTACCTTTGGCTCTTTCTTCTTCTGTTTATGAGGCAATGCTGGTCTCTGCAGGAATACAATCTGCTTTGTAGTGACATTTCCATCCTGGAAAATAGACCCGATAAACTCAGTGTCATCTCACACCAAATATCAGCTCAATGCAACTTCACACTTTGAACAATAGATGCACATTTCCATTTATATGAGATTGATTTTATGTCATTACGGACATTGCCAGGAGCAATGCAATTCTCCTTGAAATATACAGGGTATTCTTCCCATATCCACAGACCCATATCTATTTAAATAAGATGTCATTTAAGTAAAAAATGGAATTTCCGGTAAACAACTGTAAACAAACCACAGCAGCTCTATAAATAGCTCCCAAAATGTGGAATTCTTTCTAATCAGCAACATTCCGCTTGGATCCGTATTATAGTTTTTAAGTTGACTTAAAATATACCTAAACAGTTACACTTGTATAATGCAGTTTTTCTAAGGGGAAACATTACATTAGTACCTAACAGGCTCTAGTCTTCATAGAGTTTATATACAGAACGCTTGGGAAAACCATTGTTCTTGCACATACAATCCTGCGTGTTGAATAGCAGATTACAATCTTTTCACACTCATGGCTGCTATGGGTAGTAACACAAACTGTATATTGGAGTTTTACATTTACCGTGTGAAAACAACTGCAGTTACCATTACATTGTGACTGAAAACATTAATAAAAAGGAAATCAGCAGCACTCTAGATGTATCATTGTAGTTTATTATTGTCACACTCCTGCTGCTTACAAAAAGTATACAAACATACTCATTATGCTGCCATGCCACTGCTGGCTAACCGTTTCCTGACCCCGACTGAATAGAGAGGAAACTAGTTTGTATTCAGTGTAATCAGAGAGGAGATACTGAGAATAAGCAAAAGACCGCAGAATTACACAAAATTCACAACTATTCTAGTTTTAGATGTAAAAGACACAGCTGCTAGTGATAAGTCACATTCTGAGAAAGTGTACTCTAACAGATACCTGGTGGTTCCCAGAGATAACTGGAACAAGTAATGAACAAAATGTGACAATTGACTCTAAGTGGATTATTTATATGCAGGAATCCTGTTTATTTCTAAAAGCAGCGTAAAACTACTAATCAAGCCAGATTATAACAACAGTGATGGCGAACCTTTTAGAGACCGAGTGCCCAAACTGCAACCCAAATTCCACTTATTGTTGCAAAGTGCTAATACGATAATTTACCTGAATACTGAAGGTTACTTTAGAAAAAATGACTCAAACAGATAGACACAGACAGATACAGTTATTATGCCCTAAATAGTAGCACAATGTAGCACAAAAATAGTTGGGTGTTCCGCTTGTGTATGGATAACCAATTGATGTTTTAATACTGAATAGCGTGGTTCTGTAACCTCCTGATGTATTGAGACCAGTGGAAGCGAGCTCGGTTCAATGAGTTTGGTGTATTAAAATGTAGGTGCCGTGGTGAAGGGCTGCTGAACCCGGGTCATGGAATGGCAGCAGTTTGTCACTTACTGCACACCCCCTCCCCTTCCTGTGTGCTGGAATGGGCAAAAGCCAGAGAGAGACACTGATGTTTACGTGACCTTTCTCTGCTACAGGCAGCCACTACACTTTTCTCAAGCTCTGGATTCTGGTGAGTGCCCACAGAGAGGGCTCTGAGTGCCCTCTAGCACTAGTGCCATAGGTTCGCACCACTGATATACAACATGTCATGTTACAGTAAATAAGGTAAAACCGCAGAGGGGAATTTTAAAAGTAATTAATGACTGTTATACACCTTTAAATGCACTGTTCTTATAATAAATTACAATATACCTGAGACATCAGCCTTGTATATTTAGGCAAAAGCTTTCTTTGCAGATCACTGATGATACTGTTGGTGCATAAACATTTGAAAACAATTCTGTTTTAGTACATATGCAGAAGCTATTAGGTTGCTGATAGATGGGCCCAAAATGATCATTATTACCAGAAATATTCTATGGATGTTTAATTAATTCTCAAAAGTTTAATTAGCTAGACACCAAGCAGACGACACAACATTTTATTGACTTGGTATTAGCCTACTCTTTTACCCAAAGTTCTGTATGCTTGGTACCTGTTTTTATTGTATTTATTTTCATTGGAGCATTTACATCAGGCCCTGTCTGCCAAAGAGTTCATAAGCCAATTACTCTTATTTCACACATACAAACTAAATGTCTTTATGTGCAGAAAAAATTGGAGTACCCAGAGGAAATTCCATGCAAGCACATGGAGAACATACCAAACTCGTTACACGATTTGAACCCAATTCTTCAGCACTTTGTCAATGCAAGGCATGAGTGCCTAGCTAATATACTAAGGCTTCTGGAGGACACCATTTTTGGTTTTTTTTGTATAACTGTATATATTCTGGCTTTGAAAGTGGCCATAGATTTGTCTTTTTGAATGGCACATTACATTCAACCTTCTCCAATGACTACTTCTGATGACACTTGTTGGTCTAGGTTGCTCATATAATGACAGTCAAGGGCTGCCATTAACAGGACCTAATGTTACTATTAAAGACATGGTAAAATAATTATTCTGGTCTTTTGCTTACAATTAACAGCTCCAAACAATAATCCTGTCACCATCCCTCCCCGGAGGAACGACAGAAGTGAGACAAAGTCAGAACATTAGGACAGAAAGACAGCCACTCACTTCACTTTCCTGGACTTTGGACATGGATTGCAGAGAAACCATAAGGAGCAGGATTGTAAGGTAAGAATTTTTTAAACTGTATAGTGGGGCCAGTATGGGGTTAAATTTAGTTTTGGGGTGGTCATGCCCTTTAAACTCACCTGGGGCAATTAAAGTGTGGGCAAAATAAAAATCACACTGAAAGCAGATAAAAAGGAGAGAAATTCACAGTCCACCTCCAGAGATGATTACAAGTTTTACAAGATCAAGATTATAAGCCATCTCCAGAGATCTAGATTTGCCTTAGTCATAGTGCGCAACTTAGCGTGGAATGTAAAAACAACACAGAATAGTCCGGATGGTGGATAAGCAGCCCCAAACAAGTTCCAAAGAAATTCAAGCTGTCCTGCAGGCTCAGGCAGCATCAGTGTCAGCACGAACTATCCATCAATATTTAAATGAAATGAAACGCTATGGCAAGAGACCAGGAGGACCCCCTGCTGACACAAAGACATAAAATATCAAGACTACAGTTTGCTACAATGTACTTGAGTAAGCCAAAATCTTCAGGGAAAACGTCTTGTGGACAGGTGAGCCAACAGGGTGTTTTTGGTAAAACACATCATTCTACTGTTTACCGAAAATGGAATGAGGCCTACAAAGAAAAAAGAACACAGTACCTACAGTGAAATATGGTGTGGGTCAATAATGTTTTGGTGTGTTTTGCTGCCTCTGGCACTGGGTGCCTTGAATGTGTGCAAGGCATCATGATATGAGAATTACCAAAGGATTTTGGGTCGCTGTAGTGCCCATTGTCAGAAAGCTGGGTTTGCGTCAGAGATCTTGGGTCTTCTAGCAGGACAATGAACCCAAACATACCAAACATACATTAAAAAGCACCCAGAGATGAATGGCAAGAAGCGCTGGAGAGTTATGAGGTGGCCAGCAATGAGTGCAGATCTAAATCCCATTAAAAACACCGGGGAGAGTCTTAAAATTGCTGTTGGGGAAAGAGAGACTAAGAGAGACCGGGGGTGAGAGGTGTAAAAAGCTTATTAATGGTTTTTAGCAAGTGACTGATTTCAGTTTCCCAAGGGGTGTGCAACCAAATATTAAGTTAAGGTGCCCAATAATTCTGTCCAGCCATTTTTGGAATTTTGTGTGTCCAAATGGACATAATCCTTTTTTTTCCCTCAATTTTTGTTTTGTTCCAATAAACATTTGTATTGCAAAACATGCATTACTACAATACATTTCTGTTAGAAATACTTGATTTTCTGGAAAAAAAAATCTGTGGTGCCAACAATTTTCAACTATATCTAGACAATATCATTAAAACACAATTTACTCGCCTAAGCAACATTTAATTTTACCCCCTTCATTACAGGGCATCATGGGTAATGTAAAGTCTATTTTCCCTTCCTTAGTGTTCAATGGTGCCTACCTAAAATCTTTAAATAGCCCTGAAAATTACATATTTTAGTTGATACATGAGCAGGCATATTTTATGAAGTGTTTAGCAGAATTGCATGTCACAGTATTTTTCTTTATGTAGGGGCATCTTACAGAATTTCATCAACTAGCATTTCAGGTCAAGACCTCTAGAAAATGACATTTAGGTTTCAATTAGCCTCTGCCTATGCAAATCCATGTGGCTGCAAATTGTATATGCAAATGAATCATTCAGCAAATGAAGTATGGTATGACATTCACTAAGATATGCAATTACATCTCACAAGGGATATGGGCACTCAGTATTACTTTGCATTGTTTTATGCAGAGGTATAATCTTTGTTGCAGAAAATTAGACTCAAATGTATAACCCTTGAAAATAAATGTGCAAATGAAAAAGCCAGAAGGTAATCATGTTCTTCTAATGTTTACTTCAGCTAAACGAAGCACTGCAGCTCTTTTCTGGTGAAGCTGTCGTAATGAAATCATTAAATCCCTTATTCAAACAAATCACAATAAAATCCAAACTTTAGGACCCAGTTAAATTTCAAATGATCTTAATCAATCAGGCAAAATTCATTGCTGGGAAACTGTAATCACAGAAGTATATAGCAGACAATACATCTAATAATCAATGCATGTCCCTATGGCATTTGTTACAACATTTCAAGTGCAAGCGGGTGTGAAAAGTGTATTATTATATGGACAGGCTCACAAAAAGGCTTAAAATGACACTAAATTATAAATTAAAGGAAAACTAAAGTCCCCAGACAACATTGTCTCAATAGACAGAGCACATTCACAAAAACACAACATGCGTGTGTCTCATGTCTCCCTTTGCTGTGCATGTTGGGTATTTATGAAAATAACCTGTGTGTACTAAGGGTCAGCCCCTATAATTCACCTTATCTGGAAACACCCAGCTAAGTGTGCGCCAGACACTTCACAGGAAACTGCAGTCTTGCTTCCAGGAAGCTGACAGCCACATCAGTTACAGCTCAGAGATCCCTCCCTCTGATACAGAACACAGATATCAGTGCAGTTTTTGTGTAAACACATTAGAATGCTCCTGTTCTAACAATGATAATTTCCTAGGCTTTTCAAAACAAAAAGAAAATGAATCTTTGCAGTGTATGTCTTTGCTAGCATGGTTGAAAGAAACAGAACATTTAACATTTCAGCCAAAAATAAAAGTAAGTATGGGGAATCGAACCAGCAACCTTCTATACTGTGTCTTTCTAAAAAGAAAGCTTTCTACCTCTATGCCACAGGACTAATAAATAATGAACTAGTACATGTAGAGTTTTATCTTTTGCTAGAACATAATATAAAACAAAAAAAGGGAACATGGGGAATCAAACCTGTGTCCCAATCGTTGATTTTTTTCTAAACAGCACTTCACCAGAACACGTCACAGGTGAACTCTCAATCGTAGAAGTAAATGCAAGTAAAATCAGTTTTTGTAGTGCTACTGGAACACTGTCAGCAATTCACACTGGTTGGTACATAACAGAGCTGCTATATATAAAGTGTACATATGTAGAAACTTCATATTTTTCTAGAAACATGGAAACAACAAACAAAAAAAAAGCACTAAACTCAGGCAGTAGACTGTGTTATATTGTTTCATAAGTAAACTAGGGGATTTGAACTTCTTGGTCTGTTTGTTCCTAAACACACTGCATTTACATGGTGCGCCACAGCAACTCAAATGTGATCACAGGTACATTTAGAGACAGTGTACATAGAGACAGTGACCTCCGGGGTCAGGGGGCATGGCTCTTTGAAGCCAACATGGGGTATGAGTTGCACTGGCAAAACATGGAAGCCTCCTTTGTTACAGAATCTATTACTTTATCTACTAAATGCAAATAACTGAGAGAAGAATCTTTCAATGTGTAGGTATTCTGGGGAGAAAAACTTTCACATTAGGATCTAAAAAAAAAGAGGTTTAGTTCTCCTTTAAGGGCATCCATGTATGTGATCTGTTGTTGGGTTATTAAAAGTCCCAAGCAGCCGCCTCCAACTTTATTAGGTAGTGGAGAGAGAATAAATAGAGGTTAGGAAAACATGTGTAGTAGAATTTAAAATGAGAATTTCAGGTTAATTATATTGATCCCCCTTCAGTTAAAAATTGGCAGTAAAAAGTATGATTTGTTCAAGGCCATAAATCATTAATGATAAGGACGGACTGTCACAGCTAGAACCTTTACAGCTAATAGAATCTGGCCATTGAAAATATTAGCTGTAGACCCTTAAATTCCAATTTCCCACATTATAATGTGACAGCATCACAACGTTCTTTCACCGGTCCCTAATTTTGTCATTATCCACCTCACTGTATAACAGTAAAAGCCACACATAGTCGCCTGCAATTGAAATGATTTCAACACCAGCAGGACTAAAGACTAGATATTAATCTTTATTCCTGTGGTTGAGGCGAGGAGTACGTACTGGCTCAAGGGGGCTAAGGTCATGTAAGGGGGCAATGAGTCTAGAGCTTTAATTTAACAAGACTATCAAGGAATCGAGGGCTATGAATGTTAAACATTTTAGAAGCTGTTTTCAAAAATATATAAAAAAACTTTAGTTGGAAGCTTGATATAAGGCAAACTTTTAAATCCATAATGTTTTTCAATGTGTATCAACATTTTAATAATTTTTTTATTTGCCAAATTTTGTCTAATCAAAAGAAATTACAAAAAGCTATATATAAGCATTAAAGTGTAAACTATACTTTTCAACAATTGATGTTTGTTTATTAAAACACCCATTCACTTTCGGAGTGCGACTACATCTCCTTTGTTTGATTTATGGTATTTATTAGCTTGAAAGGAAGGTAATGTTCTGAAACCATTATCACATTATCATACATTAAAGGTTAGACCTCACTGTTATGGTTCATCTCATGGTCGGTTCATCTCTCATCTAATCACATGTTAATCTATACAATGTATCGGGAGCGTATTCACCCTACACCTAAAATGTTATGTGGTTTGTGTGTCATTTGAACTATAGTAACTTGGGAATATTTTTCCTAAACATTTGAAAGTGTGAGTCTTACATATGGTATGAGCTTACTAGCTTATCGTTATTAAGTTCCATTAGGCAAGTACCAAGGTTTCTTGCCTATTATTTGATTACACTTTACGTTACAAATTCTTACTTTAAGTATACTTTAAATTTAGACGGATTGTGGTGGATGCTATTTTACAAGAATGAATATACCCCATTCCATCCTATACAATGAAATGCTATGGGCGTGTTCTAAAAATCTGTGTGAGGGTGTTTGTCCCTTGGCGGAACGCTGCACACGCGCGAACCCCTGCTCTGCACAAACAAAAACAAATGTCACTCAGCGCTGTGCTGAAGTGGGATGTAAATTTTTAAGGGTTCCCTGGGGAGGGGGAGGGAATGTGTGTATCTGTCTGCATGCATATGTGTGTGTGTCTGTTGCATGTGTTGTGTGTCTGTATGCTGTGTATGTGTGTCTGAGCATGTGTATGTGTCTGCATAAACGTGTTGCTGCATGCATTGCATGTGTTGTATTATGGCCTGCATTCATGGTGTATGTGCATGGATTGTGTGTAGGAATGTGTGTATGTGTGTGTGCTGCATGCATGTATGTGTCTCTCTGTATACATGTGTATCATGATGGCATGTGTGGTTTGTCAGCATAAACACACATTAATGTCACAGGCCTTAATGTTAACAGGCTTAATGTCTAGTGTGATATAAGAATATTTGAACTCAAAAATGAGTGTTAATGTCCAGAAAAAAAACACAACACACAGCAAGACGGTAAGTTATTTCTATATTACACAAGACTGAATTTGCTTGTTGGGTTGTTTAGTTCCGCCCTTGGTGTTTAAAATCCTTGAAAAATGCTTACTTTTGTGTCCGTTTGTGTCCCCGATGCTGCAGTGCTTGTGCAAGACTCTGCAAGTGTGCAGGACAGGCAGGCAACTTGTGCAAGACTCTAGCGCCCATAAATGTAATGGGCTTAATGTCTAGTATGTTATACGGTATTGCCACTGAATGTTTGATGTTAATCCTTCTGTATGTGATTTATTACTTTGGGGGGAGGGATGCAGTCATTTTGTCCACATTACTTACCTAGTACATCAGGTAGGGTAGGTTTTCCAATTTATTTGTTTAGGTGACTTTTTTGCTGTTGGTGGACATGATTAATCTTATTATATCGATTCTATAACAGCGCCATAATCATATACAAGAATATAATTCACTGTCACTTTAAGTGCAAATTTGTAACTAAGATGGGTCCTTGGAAAAACTACAAAAGCTTTTTTTAAGAATTCATATTTTTAAGCTGGACTAGAAGCATTCCTGACAATTATTCATTCCCCCTAATTGACAATGCACTTCCGTTTAGCCATGCAGGCTAAGGATGTCTCAGCATGGTGACAACTCACAAATGAAAATATTGACCTCTGTCTACCCATAACATAAAATTCAGCTCAAATATGAAGTGAATGTAATGGATTGTAGTTTTTTTTTTTCTCCACCTGCCAGCTGTTTTATGGAAGGGAAAACCATGAATTGACACGACTTAATGAGCTAATTATTCTTGTGTTATGTTTTACTGAGGAGATAAAATAATTGTGTTATCAACACAAATTTGTGTTAAGCAAAAAGAAGGGAATTTGTTTTCATCAGTTCTTTAAAAAAAGTAGGCAGCAATTTTAATAATTTATTTAAAGGAGACCAAAATTGATATTTATAATAAGACTTCTATGTAAATTAATATATATGAAAAGTAGTATTAGAACTGCCTCCCAAAATTCAACCACTTATAGGAAAATGGAGCTTACTTGTGGTCACTAATCTTTACATTGCTGTACTCACCCTCCTCTGGGAAGATGACAGGCTCATCCAGTTCAGAAGAATGAAAGTTCTTAGGATAGGGCTAAATGTTTATAGAATGAAAGTAAGAGCAGTCGAGTAAAGGGCATGTCCACCTACATCCTAAATTTACATATAGGGGCAGGCCCTTCCTGGTCGTGGTTGTCATCAATTGGGCCATGACAAGGAAGCAGAGAAGCCAGACACAGCAGAGTGGTGAGGGTCTTGTAAATTTCTTAAGCTGCATTTTTGGAAGAGGTGGAAGTAAAACGTAGTGGGGTTTGGGGGTCCTCACCTGTACGTAAAATTTTAGATGTATGGGTTGACATGCCCTTTTAATAATTTTTATATTATATTGCATTATACATACCGGTATAAAGTTTTTTTAAGCTTCCATTTTGAGCTACATCTCCTTTAATTGTGTAAAGAAGCTTGACTTAAGCTAATTACAGAAAGAAAGATCCTCCATGACGCCCAAACAGATTCTCAACCACAATAAAAATTTGTCGGGCATAGAGTAGGTATTTCCTGACAGTACCCAGCTTTAGAACTGTGCCAATGCAATCAGTAGAAATATGGGCCTCACAGCAAATGTTTTATAAGTGATGAAAAAAAATTCTAGTGGGAGATTTCCAGTGGCTAATAGCGGATTCTTTATTGGTCCAGTTCCACGTTGTATTAGAATGTGTTTACATTGGCTCAATAAATCTGTATACTGCTTTAAAAATAATTACCATCACTACAAAACTGTATTAACATGATATAAGCAAGGCATAAAGGTCTTGCATTTGAATGTCATTTTTGCATATATTTTCTGTATTTTATGAATGTAAGATGACACAGTCTGACTTATATTGAAGGCCAGTGTTCTCCCTTGGTCTTTTAGGTGGGCAACCCATACGCTACTATTTCAACCACCTGCGTGGGAATAAATTATGGAGAGGACTGTTATGATTGACTGAAGATTTTAATGTAGTTTAATAGGTATGCGCTGACCAAGGTCAGACAAAACTCCCACACAAAACTGCTGGTCATGACTCGTTTCTAACACCCGCAAGCTAATGTTAGCATGTGTAAACTCTCGCAAGATCCCCAAGGCCCGCAAGTCTGGCTGCTGCTACACACTCTGTATGTGGGTGAAATGTGCTTGCTTGTCGCGTTGTTGTTATTGGGGTGCACGGAGGGATCTAAGTGTGAGTGAGGAACTTGGTAGTTCCAGTGTCTGTGGGCTCACTCTGCCAACCCCAACACATGGAAAGAGATCAGTGCGTTAATATCCCTGGTATCAGTCCAGGCTATGGAAAGAGTGGAACAGTAAAAATAGTATTTAAAACATCTAGTGGGGCGAAAGTTAGAAATTCCTGACCTATATAATGAGCATGATGCAAGGCTGGTCGTATTTCAATTAGAATGTGTTTTTTTAAAGGACATGTGTCACCCTTAAACAAAAAAAACTGCTGTCAATTATTCGCCTCACCAAACCCAACTACTATTTTTACCAGTTTATTCATAGCCTAGACTGAAACAGGGGACTTACAGGCACTGATCTCTTACACAACACCGACAGTTTAGGGGTTGACATGCACTTTAAAAGCAATGGAAAATAATTAATAATAATTAACTAGTATAAATACGTGCACATTATTTTCCCCACCATCAAATCTCTGCGTTCTATACAGCAGTTATTTTCTATCCACCTGGCAGGAAAATAGTCTGGGGAGCACCCTAAAGGGAAAGAAAGCGTTCCATTTATAAATTTGTTCATGGTGCCCTGACTTGTCCAGACTTTTTTTTTTAACTGTTTATTAAAGAAATAAACAAACACAAAACAAAAACATCGAACAACAAACAATGTGTCGGTGGTCATTTAGTAAATACCAGTTAATACAGGTTATATCAGGTATAACAGCTTATAATTAGTAGCGCCTCCCGTGGTTCATCCCTTCTACGAGTAGTCGTAGAGTATATGTTTATGTTGGGTTTAGTGCCTCATCTCTCCTCCCATCTCACCCCGGTAAATTCCACCGTCTCACCCGCAACCTGGGTCTATAGTGTACCATGGGGCCCAGATTCTATAAAAATTTTTGGTATTTCCTCTATTATGGTATATAGGTTTTCGTTTGGGTAGCCAATTATTTATGAAGCTCTCCAGACGGCCAACTGGTGATTCGGGTGCCATCCATGCCATGATTATGTGTTCTCCTGGCATAATAAAGGGTTCTCGGAGCAAGGCAGGTTGGTACCTGTCCCAGGATCTTCTGCGGGGGATTCCAGCAGACATAGTTTGGGCTCCGTTTCAACTGCAAATATGTATAACGCCAGAGAAGTGTGTGTAACTTTGGCCCAGAAAACGTTATACCCGTGGGCATAACCGACAGATGCCAGAAATCGTCGGGTTCCCATATTACCTTTGGGACAGTAGGTTTAAAGGTAGGTGACATGTGGGATTTCCTTAGAGGGGTAATACTACACCTGGTGCAGATATAGAACTGCATCAGCTTATTTCGCTGCTGCTCTGGAGGACAGTAAGGTGATTCGTACTTCGCACCAGTCTGAGTCCTCCAGCTCAGGAATATTCTTTTCCATTTCTGCAAAATATTACGTACCTGTGTGAGTTTAGAGTATCAAACAGGGAGAATGTGGATACACTACATTGCCCATTGCTGTTCGTTAGCTCAATGATTGGGTGGGATTGTAGTGTGATACGGGATCCCTGGAACTCAGACATTAAGCAGTATCTCAATTGGAGATATCGAACATAAACTGGTCTGTTGTTTGGAATTTTGTTTGAATGTAGCGAAGGGGAGTAGCTGGTCATTTTCTATAATTTGTGAGAAGGAGTAGTATACCTAGCCGTTCGAAAGTGTTGGGTACTTGGGAATGCGGCTAGGTTGGGGAATCTGGGGATTGCAGCAGAGTGCATGTCGGTATTGTATTCCTCCCAGTTTGGTGTCTCTGGACCCTCTTCAGACTTTAAATTGTTGGTTATGGAGAAGGGCTCCTCCGGTATTGGGTTGGGGCAGGAGTCCAGAAAGGTTAGGGGATGGGGATAGGCATGTTACATGCCCTCCATGTCATATAGTTGTGGTGGCCCTCTGTCTGGGGAGGGCTGGTGGCGAGTGTAGCCATGCCTGAAGATTTAAGCTGCCTGCCCAGTGTACAGGCGGAAATCTGGGCGCCAGGCCCGCCATTGTTTTGGGCCTCTGTTAGATGTAGTAGTAGTGATTTTACTCTTGCTCTGCCCGAGTTCCAGAGGAAGGAGATCATGCAGGATTGTAGTTGGTGAGAGAAGGAGTCGGGGGATATATGTTCATGCTGTGCTGGAGGATTTGTAGAGAGTTTAGGTAGGCAGATGTTTGATTAAAGTTTAACGGCCAATCAGGTTAATGGTTGGGTTTCCATGTTTTTGAGTTGTTCATTAAACTGTCTAATAGGGGTGTGATGTTTCGGTTGTAGAAGTTGTGGGGGGGGAGCGGGGTGACGATATACCTAGGTTATTTAAAATTGTCCACCACAGGTACCAGGTCTCGTACGAATGGGGGGATATGAGTCGTCCTGTCAATTGGGAGCAGTGCGGACTTACTCAGTTTATGAGAAGGCCTGATATGGGTCCATATTGGGTGATTATCTCTATTGCTGAGCGGAGAGAAGTTGTGGGTCTGCCAGATATAGGACAAGATATCTGCATACAGGACGTAGAGAGCGTTGGTGTTGCCTAGTGATAGGCCGGGTATGCTTGGGTGGGAACGGGCGGGATAGCAAGAGGCTAGGCAAGTTGCGAACAAGTATGGGGACAAGGGACAGCCTTGTCAGTCCCCCCTACTAGTGGGAAGAATGGGGATATTTTAATGTTGACTCTTATGGCGGCCATGGGATTAGTGACAGGATTTGGACCCATTTTATGAATTTGGTGCCGAAGCCAAATCTCTCCATACAACTCCACAGGAAGACCACACCACAGAGTCAAAGGCCTTTTGGGCGTCTAGAGATAGCATACATCTCTCCCCTGAGTTACATGGTCGACCTGGGTGTGTATGAGGGTTTTTCTAATGTTTATTGAGGTGACTCCCGGCATGAAGCCCAGTCGGTCGTGTGTATGATTCGAGTAATGACCTTTTGAAGTCTGTTTGTGTCGACCTTGCCAGAATTTTATAATATTGTGAGGAGAGATATCGGACGGTATGACTCGAATCTAGGTGGTCTTTTCCTGGCTTAGGTATCAGGACCACATGCGCTTCACACAATAGATAAGGGTAGGGAGCCTGTCTGGTAGCGTTTGGAGGGTGTTTAATAGTTTGTGGGAGAGTTGGTCACCGTA
This sequence comes from Hymenochirus boettgeri, assembly GCA_019447015.1. NCBI lineage: Eukaryota > Metazoa > Chordata > Amphibia > Anura > Pipidae > Hymenochirus > Hymenochirus boettgeri. The sequence goes on from CM033474.1 coordinate 77,068,477, forward strand.
TCTTTTATATATTTCTAGGGGATTGCTCGGTCCCGGGGATTTTCCGGGGGGCATGCTGGCAACTGCAGCCTGTAGTCGGTTCGGTAGCGTTATCTCGGTCTCTAGAGGGAGGATTCTTGATGTGTGTAGTGTTGGAAGTTATTGTTGGTTAGTAGTGTTTGGGGGGAGGGGGATGTGGTGGGGGTGGGAAGTTTGGATTTATACAGATTGGTATAGTATGAAGTGAAGTGAACGAGATTAAGGAGTGTCAGGGGTGTCTGTTAGTATTTTGTTGTTGTTGTCATTTAATTTGACTAATGGTTTTTGGTCAGAGGGCCATGTGCCAGGCGGGGGTAGTCTCTGGCAGACTGGTGGCCGAATTCAAAGTATCTTTGTTTTTGGAAGAAGAACAATTTCCTGGCCATTTCTTGTCAGAAGAGCAGTATATAGCGATTGTGCTAGTTGCCAGGCAGATCTGGTACTTGGGGAAGGGTTTTGACGTAAAAGCTGTTCTGGGGTCTGGAGTGCCCTTGCCATTGTTGTCATTTGGGTTGAGGATTTTTGATTGCGGATATAGTGTTTTGTAGGTTTCCTCTCAGTACGCCTTTAAAGGCGCATACCACTTCTGAGCTACTGTGTTTTGTGTCTTCAAAGAATTGTTGAATTTGGGTGGGGGTGGGGTCAGGATTGGGAATAGGGTCAGCCCAGAAAGGTTCTATACGCCAAGGCCGCGGGGGAGGAGTTCTGGGGTGTGGTGGCTGTCTGAATTTGAGAAGGATGGCGTGTGAATGATCTGAGGACCTCTTGGGACGATGTATTGCTTCCTAGTTTTGGCTTAAAGTATATTAGTAAGATTAGCGATGCGAGGATGAGGTGTATTGTGGTTTGGAAGTGGCATGTGAAATTCTTAGGATGGGTGCGGAGGTCTTCCAGATTATCCACCAGGAGTTCAGTTATATTTTGTTAGTGGGGCGGTTGTGGGATATGGATTTGGGGGCTGTTTACGGTTTTTGATGCTATATAGTTGTGTTCTGGGTGGGATCATTAAGGGCGTTTTTAAGTTCACCCAAGCATAAAACAGAGGCTGGGGGTATTTTGAGGTAAAAAGGGGATGGTCATCTCTTAAGGGGTGGTGTGGTGTGACAGGGGGAGGTCGTATATTCCCAATTATGACTATGGGGCACCTTCGATGTCAAAGAGCAACGACATAGTATTTCCAGTTTCTATCTGATTGACTTCGTGATGGGTGAGTACCGTAGTTGTTTACGTTTAATAGCACAGTAGACCCTTATGGAGTAGAGGAGGAGTATTGTGCCGTGTCGGGTCCAGCCTTATCCATGGCCTTTGCGGACGATATTGGGGTGGTTGTGGGGAGGAATGAGGTGTGTCTCCCTGAGACATATTATATCAGGTTGGTAGGACTTGGTGCTTGGAGTGGGAAGACACGCTAGTCTTTTTGAGGGTCATCTTTAGACCCCGTACATTCCATGATTTTTTTATACCCATTTAACAGTGCCGTCTAACCTGCATCTAAAATGTTTCTCTCACTTATATCCCAGAAATGATTGATTAAAATAACACATCAACATTCATTTTAACCCCTCCTTCTCGCTAAGTCACTGACTTAGGCATGCTCCATGTGCTCCACAAAGATGGTAAGAAAGGAACGCTACCGTAAGCTTTTTTTGTATCTCACTGCAAAAGTATAAAATATCTAAGACATCAATTGCCAGTTACATTGGCTAAAGGGGTAAGAGATGTAGCACAGGGGCAATGCAATTATAACGCACAATATATTTGTTTAAGTTCTTCCTACTGTATGCTCAATAGTTAGTAATTTGTGATATTTCGTTCACAAGTGCTCCTATATAATTTACTATTGTGCAGTATAAATATGTGAAGAGGAAAACTGTTCTAACCTTTCATCTCACTTTTTGCAGAGACACAAGAACTTTTCTCAATTGTAAAGTGTCTGGCAGTGGGCACTAGCAGTATATAGCATTCTAACCGTATATAGCATTCTAATCGTATATAGCAGTATATCGCATTCTAAGCGTATAAAGCATTCTAATCGTATATAGCAGTATATAGCATTCTAACCGTATATAGCATTCTAACCGTATATAGCATTCTAATCGTATATAGCAGTATATAGCATATTGCAAATTAAACAATATGTTACTTTCTTTGAAAAGATAATTTGTTTGCACACACTATCAGCAATATGGCAAAATTTCCACAGAAAATCCAAGAAATACAGGAAGCAACAAGGCATTGTGGGTAGTGGGATGTAAATTTCCCTTGTCCAGCCTTAAATGTATGATAAATCAATGGTTTACGCGGGTCAGAACTTAACCTTAAGTGGATCATGCCAAAATGCTCTGCAGAGGAATCTAGTTGTGATAACATGCTTGACCCATTTCTCCCAAAGGAATAAATAAACAACACTCTTTTCACTGTTTTTGTTTTTTTTTTTTAATTCAGTACACGGGATCAATATGGCTCTTGGTCGTAGTTGGGCCTTGTAACATAGATTCTTTGGTAAATCATGTTTTACGACTGTGAAAAACTTTGCAAAAATGATACAGTTGTCTTGATTCCTCTGCTGTAATCTAAAAGGTCTCTTTTTGTATAGATGTTATAAGGTTCGATACAGTATGTTACATTCATTTTTAACACCTTTTTTATAATAGGACTATCTGTCTACTGCTGGGATGCCGTCTTTGGGGTTTATACCGCACATCCCTTGATGATCGTACATCACATCCTGAAATACAGCTTGTTGAAAGCGTTAGAGTAGCAATTTGAAATACAAAACATCAGATTTATATTTACTGCATTCAAGTCATGAGAGGGCCTTCGTTATTGGAGGTAAATAATAGATAAAAATCCATAATTTTACTATGCAATTGAATTGATTTCTATCAATTGCAGGATTGAGATTAGATGTGCTGGTGGTGGCTGGGTTAAACTAGACTGTTAACGCCTCTAGCCATAGTCCTAGTGCTGTTGTCAAAACTCATTTTGATTTACTTTTTTAAAAGAAATAACAAATTATAAACTGTTTGCACATTCAAAAGGACATTTTAAAACAGGCATTTGTCTTCCTGGAATATTGGTGGTTGTTGTGAATGTAACAAACAAATCAAAATTATAATTGTTTCTCAGGATGTTACAAGTTCATTAGGGCAGGAACAGCCTTCTAACATGTTGGGTTTTTTTAAAGCAGAACAATGTCTCTTAATTTTAAACATGGGGAATTTTAATTCTACCCTATTTTGCAGAAATTCTAATTGTCCTTGCTTTAGCCTGACAATAAGTAATTGCTCGAAATGTTACCATGTCAAGAAAGGAAAGAGCAAATCAGATTCAGGCACAACCCCGAGTATAAAATCTACCGGTTAAAATACTATAAAATGAAAGATCCACATTACACGACCTTCATATTTGTATGAAATGTGTAATTAATATTAATGGAATATAGACACATGTTTTTAAAATCCCAGTTGCCATTAAAAAACATGTTCAGTGATGAAGCTGCTAGATACAGGTGTTCCCTCTTAAGGTGTGCCACTCCCGTGAGCGCGCACACAACTTATGCAGGCATGCGCACACAGGTTAAAGGGTACACACAAAAAATTGATTGAAAATAAGTTACTGCGGTATCGTAGCGCACACAAAGTTTCATTTTGTATGCGCACAGGAAAATGTGATAGTCTGCGCACACATACAATTTTCCGAATAAAATAGTAGGGAAATATTGGCTAGATAAATATTATTTTTGCCTTTTCCAAAAAGGAAAATTACAACACATAACACAGGTTTTTCTGGGGAAGAAGTGTGGATGGGTCCTTTGAGCACAGATAAAATATATAAAGCCTCCCCAGGATATGGGACCAAAGGGAATCCCAGTAAGCAACCAGTTTCAAAACTTTCAGGGCAAAAAGAGATCTTAGCAGAAAACCCTAATTCCGAGCCCCTACATATAGTGCTATACAGTTTAAAGGCTATGTCCCCCCTGAAAAAATTTTTTAATATATGGATCCCCTGGGCCCCAGCCCCAACCGCTATATTTTTTTTTTTAGAACAGCCCCCCAAAACTTTACTTACCTCCCGCGCATCCTCCGCCGCGCTCCGGCCCTCTGGTGCAAGGAAATGAAGAGAGGGGCGGGGACCGGAGCCGCGTTGTGATTGGGCTGAGCGGCAAGCCAATCCAGAGCGGCTCTGCCGGCAGCTCACTTTCGCCGGAGGAAAGAGGAGAGGGGTTTAGGTAAAGTAAGGTTGGGGAGCTTTCTAAAAAAAAAAAAAAATACGGTTGGGGGCTGGGAGGCGGGGGAGAATGGGGGAGCACAATATTAGGGGATTTGAGCTAGGGGGAGGGAAGTTAGAACGGGAGGGGGAGAAGAGGGAGGGGGGGAGGGAGGGGGGAGAGGGCGCAGTACGCATGGCAAAAATCTACCGAGGCCAGCTAGCAGGGAAGTCCTATATGGACTTGCTAGCCTCTGGTAGTAATTCTCATATTTTTTGGCTTTTTTTTTTGGGGAACTTTGTGGGGGGACTACAGGAGAACCCTATGGAAAGCTGGGATGTAGGTAAGGATTTTAAAATACACTACATGGTTGGGGCAGAGTTGGGGGTGGATTATAGTTTTGGGGGGGACATGCCTTTAGTTTCTTAAATGCCTTTACTTATCAGTTGGGTTTTGTGTTGTAAGGTCTGATTATTACCACTGAAACAATCAATTAGGATTTTCTTAATCTGATGTTTTTAATTATGGATTATGCTGATAAGTGTTGTAAAACAAGCAATGCACGATGAGTGGTTCCCTCTTAGGGACAATTAAAGATTTCATTGTCATTGGGACACGGTACCTTAAATATTAAAATTAAAAAAAAAAAAAAAGGGCCCAGCTAGGGAAAACCCCTGAAAATTTAATGTTGCCAAGTGTGCTACTGCAATACCATCCCTATTGAATATTCCTTCTATGTATGTTCTCAAGTCTTTGGGGTCGGTTCCAATAGTAACACTTGAAAAGTATTAATTGCTTACACCTAAAAAAAGGTTATTATAATTTAACCACAGCGTTATGGACGCAAAAATACATAACTTACTTATATAAAATAAATTCATAATATAAATGTATAGAAATTAGACATGTATGGTGTTTTTTCTTTATGTATACAAATATTATTTGACCAATTTTAAAAGGGCATTGTCCAGCAATATAATACAATTTTACCTGGGGCAGCACCCCTTAAAACCCCATTTTCGTTTTAATACTGAAGAATGTTACAAGATCCCAGCCGCCTCTGCAGCTCTTATAACCACTCTGCTCTCTGGTCGCAGCTGTCAGTATAATGTGCGGCTAGTGGACTTTCATGGCCAATACCTGACAAGCTGCCAACCAGGAAGCGCCTCACTGCTGCTGTTTGTTCTCAAACCAGGCTCCAACAGCAGCGGAAGCAGCAACAAGCATACGAGGGACTGGGTCTTGTAGTATCTTCAGGAGATCTTTAAGGAGGTGGTTAAGTAAAACGAAAATAGGGTGGGGGGAGCTGTCTGTACATATAGGTAACAAAATTTTTATGGCTAAAAAAAACCTAAAAATTTCCTCTACTACAATGAATGTTCCGCAGTTGTCTAGGCCAAAGTCCCAGAAAGTGAAGAGCCTTTCTGTGAGTAAGAAGGTATCTGCCACTTACCTTTCTCTGAGAGGTTGCTGGGCAGGGTCAGTGAAGCCCTCACTTCTCTGTGCCTACCTTTAAAAAAAATTTTCAGTAGTGTAGGGGACCCTAGCCAACCCCTAAGCAGGGTGCTGGTCAGGCCCCGTGGCTTGCAATTTCTGCAGCAAGCAAAAGGCAGATCAGAATGCGTCTTTGAGACAAATGAAATTGAATGAAAATGAAGCTCTGTAATACATGGCCTTGATGATTTTTTTTTTACAAACAAAACATGAGGGTTGTTGGGGTTTGGGTGCACTTGGTGGCTGGTTGCTAATGTACACACATTAGCAATGTAGGGCCAAATCCCGTTGGTACCCAACGGAATTGGGCCTATTGCTTTTAATGGTGTACTCTAGCTTTTAGTATTGAAGGAATTAGCATTTGACGGTAAAACCATACACGGTGCTATTAAGTGTTTCTCTCTCTTTAAAAAAAGTTTTTTTTGAGTAAGAAGATCACACGACTAACTATGTCAAAATATACTAAAAGTAGTTTTAAAAAGAGCTTCTCACCTCACTCTTATCCACTCTGTTCATATGGTTCCTTGGTGGCATGGGGGTCCGGAATGTACGACAGGTGGCCCTTTAAATGTAGCCGTGAACGTCGTTGGCGGAGATGGTATGAACGATTTGGTCGTGGGATTAGGAAAGGTAACCATGATGGTAGTGAAGTTTACACGCAGCGATTAGAGCTAAGAGGGGGGATGGGCGAAATCATGATTCGGGTGCAGAGATTTGACAATGTTGCAGAATAGGTAGGATGCAGAAATACAAGCGAATAAGGGAAGGGCCTTTGAGAAGAGCCCAGAGTAATGTATGTAGGAGTACTGATGTTGAACTACATCGGATGATGTCTGTCACTAATGATTCTATTCTATTTAAGAAGAAACCCTCCCACTCAGGAAACTTGTGACCATATTTTAAGACAAGAGATCTATATAAAAAATATAAACATTGGGCGGAAGAAACTGAGCGACTGTGGCCCAGCTGTGCAGACCCTTTTTAAAGGCAAATTTGTTTTTGGCTCTTGCTGGTAAAACACATATTAATTTCTTATTACAGCAGAGGTTCGCGTTGCAGAACAATTCTTAATTTATAAACCAAAGAAATGTACATCTCAAATTAGTAGAAGAGGGGGTAGTTCTATCAGTCTATTGTTCTTTTTCAAAAAGAACTTTCGTGAATCCCGTGTGCGGTGCCTCGTGTTGTCTGATATAAATAACCGCCACAGACAGGCTCTTTGTTTTAGACGTCCTGAAATAATTTGCACAAATAAGTTACGTTGGTCACGCACCCAAACATGACAGTTGTTAGCAAAGGCGCGATGAGCGGGGGAGTAGTTGATTACGATGTTACACAAAGCATTCTGTGCAGGAGTGTAATAGCTCAGGGACACTACAGCCACAACGACAGAGAGCGTACATTTTAATTCTCCAGTCATTACAGACACAAAAGGGGTGAAGTGTGAAAACTGTTTAATGGAATTTTACACGAGGGAGGAGGTGAAAATGGCAGCTGAATGATATATTTTTTCACACTTTTTACAGATCTCTTGGTTTGTGGGTCTTTATCTTCTGAAGGGTTACAATGAGTTTCAAACTAATCATCAGCCCTCGTTATTTTGTTTCATCTCTGTTGGCTATTCATCCAGGGATGTTTTATTTAATGGCGCCAGAGCTTTCCAGCCTTATATTGCACTCAAAAAGTGTTTTTGCAAGTTGAGGGAGGGAAAAAAAAAAATGCATATAAATCTTAATTTATAATAATAACCAAAATAACGAGAAACAATTATGTTCCAGAATTAGCGATACCAAATAAAACAGAGGGATATATATTTTGTGTATATATACTACTTAGCAAAAGTGTGCTATGTAGAATTAGCTAACACAAGGGGCTAAGTTCTTATAAAATATTATTATTACTGGGATTATACATTTGACTGGACTGAAAATTTTATTACAGTGTACCGCAAATGATGAAGGCTCTATTACAGCGAATGGATCTTGGTAGGCGAAAATTGTGGGGGGGAGGGAGGAAATATTGTTTCTGGCATTGTATTACCAGAAACCCAGCGCCATTTTAACACAGCAATTGTAGAGCCACTAATGTTCATTAATGATACCGTGTCTTAGCGGGGACCTACGCTGTATCTTTTATGATACCCGCAGCACAAACAGTCTCAGAGAGGGATTAGAATTCACGCTCACCCATTTAATATCCATTAGCATAACTTTAAACTCTAATTCTAGACACGAACACGAAAACGCCCCAGTGGGGCAAACGAGGGGAGGGGGGTAAAGGAGAAAACCCACCACAAAAAAGCCGCAAAAAAAAACAAAACATGTTATATTCTACATTATGAATTAGTTTGAACTTCCTATAAAAAATTCACAAGGTTATTGGGCAGTGTTGCTTTAAAACGTTTTTCTCTTCTATCCCCCCAGAGCCTACCTTATTTGCTTAAAGTTGCTGGCTTTTCTCCATGGATAATTGCATCTGCACCTCTGCCCCAACAAAATCTCCATGGCTCATCCTGCTTCCTTGGCCTCCAAAGGTAGTTCCAGTTGAACCATGCGAGCGACACCCTCGCTGCTCGCGTGTGACATCAGTGCACCCGCAACATGACGTCAATGCGCGCAGTTGCCCACAGAAGTGACTGGTACATGCAAGTTACCCACAGAAGTGACTGGTACATTCAGGGTGCCCACAGTACTGAATGGTACATGCAAGCTACCCACAATAGTGACTGGTACATGCAAACTGCCCACAGTTGTGACTGGTAGATATAGATTCCCACAAATAGTGACTGGTGACATCAAGATGCCCACAGTAGTGACGGTAACATGTAAGATGCCCCCAGTAGTGAACTGGTACATGCAAAGTTGTCCACAGTAGGGGTGGTAGATGACAGTTTGTCCACAGTAGGGACTGGTAATAAGCAAGTTTACCCATTCTGAGGCACTTGGTTACAATTTTAATACAAGTTGCCCATATTAGAATGGAACGTGAAAGTTGCCATATTAGGGACTAATACAACAAGTTGCCCACTTCACATAGTAAGTGAAATAAAGTATCTTATTGTGGTAGGAGATATAGTCAGGCAGGCACAAACAGGTTTTCTTCTGGTTACACATGGTGGTTCCTTTGTGCTTATGAAAAAGGGGTGTCTGTCTGTGCCTTTCAAATTGTAGTTTTGATACAGCAACAAAGACTTTATGCTGCAATTGAACTTTTCTTTTGATTGGCTAAGCTGGGTACACACATTAACGATTAAGCCCCGAGTACCGTCGGATCCGACGGATCGGGGCTTAATCGTTACGGTGTGTACGTTAGTTTCCCGAACGAGGCGCGGCCGCCCACGACGATGGGTCTGCCGAACGCTCGTTCGGGGAAAGGCCGAAAATTTTCCATCGGCCAGCGCTAGACTCCCTATAGAGGAGTTCTAGCACGGCCGATGGAAACACACAGTCCCGAGCGTTCTCACATAGGAACGCTGGGACTGTGTGTATGCAGATCTTTGAAAGAGAGACAGGATCTTGCAGATCCTGTCTGTCATCTTTCAGAAATCTGTACAGTGTGTACCTAGCTAAGACTGGCATATGTTTTACAAACAGCAAATAATTGGGGGGTAATCTCAAACCTATCAGACATTAACGTTTCTTAGGTTTAATAGGTCTAAAACACTTGTAGCATGACAGAGGGTGTGGCTAAATCTTTTAAAGCACATCTCCACCCCCAAAACTGTATTTAACCCCATAATGGCCACATTCTATAGTTTAAAAAAATCCTACCCTAAATCTCTGCTCCAAAGGTTTTTTCTGCTATGCCCTCCCAAAGTCAGGAAAACTTGTGTAGAAGCTCTCAGAGAGTCATCCTGTGGCTGTCTGTGCCTCACGTCATCAAGGTCTGAGGCATGCGCAGGGAGCCTTCCCTCCCACCATCCTGATCCATCTCTGAGGCCGTGGCACCTAGTGTGAAATCCTCTTAAGGAGGTAAGTAAGAGCCCCCAACCCCACCGCAAAATATTTTTGAAAAAAAACTGCCCCGATAGTTACTACGGACCCTTCTCTCACGCGGTGTTTTGATGATGTCAGCGCGTCTGTGAATGGCGCGTCTTAGCCAATCACAGACGCGAAAGGCGGACCAGCCCCTGCTTGCAACTTCCGCAAGCAGGAGCTAGATAGATAGGACGGGCGGGGAGAGAATGGCGTGTAAGTAAACATCTGGGCATTTTTAAAAAAATATATATAGCGGTGGGGGTGGGCAGCTGCTACCAATATTATATAAAAAGTTCAATTTCAGGGTGGACGGCTCTTTAATTTTGACCATTCCATATTAAAATAGGAGTACCAGCTTGTGTAAGTACTTTTATAACTTCATATATTTTGTCTTGAACCCTAAGTAATCAGTACTACCTCATATACATTTATTTATGGTCATTTAGAAGTGAATAGTGAGAAATTATACACATAAATATATATACCTATGTAATATTATATACCCCCAGCTCATTGGTAGCTCATAAAAACTCCATGCAATCTCCTATGAACATGTAGCATAATGCATAAATAAGCAAATAAAGGTACACTCTTAGTGTCCTTTATTAAGTGAAAAATGCTATGTGCAATCAGCAAAATTTGGTCTGTTCCCAGACATTGCTGCCCTTACGCGGGTAACAAATAATTGTCCTATATAAAGGCTATACTAAATGAGTGTTTACGTGTATGGGCATAGGGCAAAATCATGCCACCGTAATGTGTATGGGCTCCATAACTCTTTTGGAAAAGGGTGTCAGATAATAGATTAATTATACAGTGGAATAAAGGGACATGATAATTAAGCCACTATCTTTAAAGAGTAAATAAGTAAGATTATTACATGAAATAAGTGATACAAATCAGACGGTATTTATCAAAAATTTTAATGTAAAAAATAAAAGATACACCTCAATAACCATGCTAATTCACATATTTCACACCACAACTACCCTCACTGATTCAGCAAATGTTTCAACTACTTTTCCCAATCTTTGTAAAAGCTATCACAATTTCCCATGTAATATGTATCATGTTACTCCTTTTATCCCCATAGTTCTTCAATGCTGTGCCCACTCTGCTTCTGGGTCACAAATAATTGCTGTTAGTTTTGCATGAAATAGTACTGCAAAAGTGCTGTCATCAATTTTGAAAATGATGCAGACCCCAAATGCATGAAAACCCCCATAATACATCAGGTACCATGTGTTGCTCACTGGTTTGGGTGAGAGTGCCCAATATTACACCTCCCTGCTTGTTTTATATTGTTCTCACATGAAGTTGAAATTATGAACAATTCTTATTTGTCAAAATGAACCAGTCATGCACTCATGTGATCATTATTTGCATTACAGAAGCAGCTGATTAATGTTGGGCCTAATGTTGTTCTTACAGATAAATGAGTCTTTTAATATTCAGTGAATGATCTCTAGTGTTTTATGGTTCATCGGAATGGCATATCCAGCACAGTAAATGGACTGAAGTGTTTTAAGGAACACATCCTAGCAAAAGCTACAGTTAAAGATTGCACAAAACAAGTCCTGGTTTGTTCCTATGTACTGCAGCTCCCTGCATGTCTGGGTTGGTCTGGGACATTCTGTAGAATTTTCCTCCAATTGGAAATCAGACCAGACAACAATACAATACCTAACAATTTTTATGATTTTAGTAAGATACATTCATATTGTTTCATTAAATAATAAAATTAGGTTATTTTATTAAAATGCAAGGACTAACCCTCAGTTATATAAAAACACCCACCATTCATAATAACAAACCCAATATACATATAAAGGCACAACTCACAGTTCAAGAGAATGGATGTAAAGGACTTTACTTAAAATACAGACTTACTTCAGTCATGACTGAAAGAAAAATTAAATAAACAACCAATTTAAATGATTCCTGGTGTTTTACAAGAGATGACAACTGCCACGTCACAAGCTGCAGTTGTCTGTGTCCAACCTCCAGTAACTAAACCTTGTCAACAATAGTTTGGAGTACAAGGCAGAATATGTAGCAAACTATATCTAAGTCAATCCTATCACCTCCTACCCCTTAATTAATGTGTTGAATGAAATAAAATGTATAAATTGTGAATTTGGCAATGGAAAAGTAACTTTTTCCCAAGGGCATAATTACCCTACACCAGTAGTAGAGTCTGGGAACAATCTCTGAACAATTATGTATTTATGCTTTTTCCTCTGATACCTAGCCATGTGACTGAAAAATACTGAAAGGAAAAAGTGAATTTAATCCCATAAATTCCTTCTTGGCCCTCTTTTGCCAATGTATACAGAGGTGAACTATAATCCAAACTTTCAATTGTCTCATACCTGTGAATAAAGAAAATGAATTTGAATATAGCGGTTTAATTAACTGAGGACGTACTACAACTTATACACTTTAAACTGTCAAACTGCCAGCGAGCAACGGCCGCACCAATTGTAAATGAGTGAACAGTGTAACTGCATACTGACCATGTTTTCCAAAAGGAATTAGAACACCACTAAACTGATAACTAGAGACTCGGGACCCAATTGCATCTATCAAAAAATGGCCTTTTTGTGAAGTTTCATGGCCATAAAAACCTTTACTGATTAACCTGTATTGCGCTACTAAGATGCCACCTGACTGTTAATGCTGAAACCAGTTCCCTAATATTGTGAATAATACCTATAATATGAATCTAATTAGTATAAGGAAATTCGTTCTCTGTTCTAATGAAGCCCCACTTTCCTAGCGCCCACCTGAGTATTTTCTTAGAAGATGTTGTAAGGTCTACCACAAACAATTATTTTATAAAATAATTACAGTGTATACTCAAGTAAAGCCGATGTACCCATTTTACCTCAAAAAGGTAAGAAAACACGATTGACTCGAGTATAAGCCATGGGTTGAAATTATGGACCATACTGATTCTATTACTGTATTTAGTTGCCCTTTAAATGGAAAGCAGTAATCCCATACAGTAATAGCCAATCCAGTAATGCTATTACTGTATGGGAACTCTGCTGTCCATAAAAAAGCCTCATTCCTGGCACTCCGGAATTTTGGAAACTACATCTCCAGGATGCTTTATTAGCTGGAAGTTGTAGTTTCCAAAAAACCCGCAGTGCCAAGGAAAGAGGCTTTTTAGGACAGCACACAGGAAAGACTAAAACATCCCCCCCCAGAGAGCCCCCCAGTTCCGTGAGGTAAGTACTCACAATTGAATCTGACGTCACTACTCCGGGGCAGTAAGTGAGACAGGCACCGGTATTGAACACCGCGTCAGTGCAAGGCCAGCCGGATCCCTGTATTCAATTGTCACTTACCTTACATACAGAGCGACGGGCAGGCCATTGGGGGGAGGAAATGTACAATACTTACTGTGACTGAGTATAAGCCGAGGTCGGGTTTTTAGGCTAATTTTAAAGCCTGAAAACCTCGCTATACTTGAGTATAATGGTATATATCAGCCAGCTTATGTGGATGGAATTTCTTAACCTAGTGGAACCTAATCTTAAAGGGCAGTCCACCCCAGTAAATATTTCATACTAACCTTCCCTACCCCCATTGCACTTCTCCTGCCCCCCCGTCCTCTGTAAGCTCTGAGAGCTTTTTTAGAAGAGTTGCCCAGGACATGGGAGGTGCAGCAGAATGCAGTCAGTCATTGGCCAAATGTCACCTTCAAAGCTGTGACAGACTTCTGCAACCGAAAGAAGGCGCGACATCTCACACAGATGCCAGCTTTCCTTTGGGGTGAAAGGTACATTTCTGGGATTCAGTAAATATAATTATCTCAGGGTTTGTGGAAGGTCAGTATGAAATATTCTGGGGTGAACATGCCCTTTGGAATGCAAATCAGTTATACCAGTTCGATTTGATTGTTAGTTAGCCACAGAATATTTCAACAGTTTATGAATTGTTTGGAGTCATGTCAAACGATGAGGAACTGAATCTCCTTCCTCAGTGCTGCCAGACTCCTGAATAAGCAAGCTGTGAAACGGCAACATTATTATTCATAATGTACGATTGTGATCATATTTACAACCAATAGTAATGTCCATCACGGTTAAAAGGCCGGAAAGGAACATTATCACACTGTCCATTACCACGCCTTTAGAAATAGGGCCTACGTTCCTAATTAATGATTGCGTTTGGAAGCCTTTAAAACTCCACAATGCTGAGCATCTGTAAAAAGCTGAGTGCCTCATTGTTTTACAAAGTCGTCCGCAAGATTGTTTTGCCTTTAAAAGAATGAGGAAAGAGACCCCTGATCCTTAAAATCTCTTTAGCTTCAGCATTCAATCTAATGTGCCACATGGGATTAGAAACCCCAACGGCACAATTAAAAGTCTTCTTTTAATGTGCAACCCATTGGGATCACGTGGTGCGTAAAATGGAAGTGACCATTTGAAGATTGTAGCTGAGCAAAGCTCTTTGTCAGGGCTTACATCACTAGAACCTTGAAACACTGTAATGCTTTTTAGGCACAGAAATCAATAGCTCTAATACTAGGAGGAAATGATTTTTAGGGGGGCAATTGAGGTCCAAATAGTCCTCAATGAATGGGAATGTTTGAGGGTCATTAAACAAACCTGCCTAGTCTCTTTGGCCTATTAACAAAAAAGTTCTCAAGGTAGTGTAGACTATATGGGGAGCTGGCTACTTTCCACGGGTCTTGAAAATAGAAGGTGACGGTGCATTTATTGGCAGTAAGTCAATGCAGATTTAGGCTAGGCCACATTAGTGCACTTTAAGACAATCCAATCGCACTTTAAAAAGACCACACTATTGTAGGCCATTGTGGTGGCCAAAATGCCGCAAGCGATCTCCTTTTTTGCGCATGTGCTCCAATTGCACAACTTTGTGTGATCCCAGTGCATGGCAACCAGCACAAGCTGGAAACGCGTGTGCTGCACGCACGCTTTTGGGAGTAGCTCGGACACCTCAAGTGTGAAAAAAATCGCATTTTGATAAAAAGCAACCCTCTAACAACTTGTTTATAATTCAAGAGCTCGACCCAATGAGATGTATTTTGCTCGACACTGGTCAATGGAAGTTTAATGATTCCCCAAACAGGAAGGACAGATGGTGAAAAGGCAAAATTATTTTGTTTTTTGGGTACCAATCCAAACGGTGGTCAAAAATGATCAAAATGGTTGGGAACTAATGGGCCATTAATTTCTGCCTACAAACCATTCTTTGTAACTCTTTCCTTTTGTGAATTGTCACTTACAGACTTGAAGTTATTGATTAAGTCTTGTGGATACCAGGTTATCCACAAAGGAATCCAGAAACCCAGCTAACCCCGAATCCGGTATCTGAGCCCTTTTTTGGGATATGCCCTTAAAAGGGAAGTAAACTTTAAAACTTTCAGTAGGCTTGCGCTAGGCTGGCCCTGTTTTGTGTGCTATGATTCTGGAAAATCTTTTATTACGATACTGAGGGAAGGTGTCCCCTATTAATTAATATGTCTGTCTGAATTTGAATAAAGCTTTCCACTAGTGGTCCCTTCATTGTGTGCCTGGTAGGGGTCTCCTTATAAGAAAGGACTGATTGTTGCGGAGTGCAAAATCTTTATAATCCCCTCAGATGAATTTAATTTATATAATGGACAGCTGTAGCTTAAACTTCATACACTTGTGTTTTTTCCCTGTAAATGCTGTGATATGATGATGTTCTCAGAATCTACAGCTGTTCCCTAAACAGCTTGTTTAACATTATCATGATTATCTACAAACAGTCCTTTAGTTTTATATTTCCAATAATAAAGTTACCTCAATGAGCCATTTATCAGGTTCACACACCTTTTGGTATGGCAATTGCTCTGCCCCTTCGCTTTAAAATTGTGTAAAAACCCAAGGTATTTCTCTGGTATATACCATGGGTTATTAAATAGATCCACATTAAACCAACAAGTGTTAATTGTATGATACATGTTTAACAACTCCTCCCAACCATTACATCATAGACTTTGGCACGTTACGACTGCCATAATTGCACATATCACGAGACAGCTTTGCAAGGGGATAGGTATTGTTGAGATCTTATTGGGGATTTGGGGAAATATTATACAAATATAGTTTCGTTTTTTTCATGATCACTTAAATAATAACGATTGGTGTTCTACGATACCGATTTTTTTTCGATATCGATGTAATTTACGATCGTCATCGTAAATCTACAGTGCCTTTAATGTAAATAACGGTCGGATATCGTAGGAATAACGATCGATATCCATAGAATAATGATGTTAATTATGACGACCGTGCGGTCCTTCACTTTATTTTATTTTCACTTGTTTTTGAATAACGTTCGTTATTCTTGATACCGCTCGTTATTCTACAATGGCCACAGTAGATTTACGTGGCGATCCACAGAATATGATCGATATCGAAAAATACGATCGGTATCGTAGAACACGCATCGTAAAAAAACGAAATAACGAAATTTGATAAAATAAACCCTTAGTGTCACCAATGCTCCTTTGCACATGCTGCTGTGAAATAAGACATTCAGCAGAAGGCGTCCAACATTCACCTCTGCTCACCTCTCCATTCTCCTCTTTACATGGGCTACTTAGTTTGATGTTTTAGACACTATGATCCTCCTGCAGACAAATTGACAATAACTGACTATTGAGGGATACCATTACTATGGGACGGAATTCTTCATTTTATATTGATGTTTGTAGGAGAATGTGTGTTGTTGTTTATAACTGTGTTGCTTATTTTTTCCCAAGCTTAAATAAAATTCCAGCTGCCTTTCTAATTGTACGCCCAAGTTCCTACAACATAGAGCATGAATCTGTACTTGCACTGATTAGATCTAACAAGATCAAAACATGTCGTATCTGCAGGTCAGATGATTGGCTCTATATTAAGCTAATTGCATGTTGTTAAGCCAGCGTTCTGGACACATGCATAAGCTAAGGGGCATAAAGGAGTATTTGCATATTTCCGCCCCTTACTCTGGGGAACTGGGAGTGAGAAATTACTTCTTGTTTCTTGGTTTTGTGGGCCATGTATTCATATAGATAGAGACTGCAAGATGCCTTCTGTTGTAAGGTGTTCTCCAGAATTATGTACAAACACCTAGATCAGGGGTTTTAAAAGGTGGTGCCCCAGATGTTTGAAAGGTACAACTCCCAGCATTTCCTGTCTTCCCTCTGTAGTTGAGGATTGCTGGAGTTGTAGTTTTACAATGAGAATCCCACTAGATGTTGGACAAAATGATATTTAGGGGTCATTAAGCTGCCAATTATCTCTAGCGTATCTATATAATTGCAGGTAGTAAAGGGCTAAATGAGGAACATATGTCTTTACCCCAATGTCCAATTATGTTAAACTACATTCAAAGGAACAACCACTTACATCAGTAACATATAGAAATGTACTTCTTATTGACTGAATATGGTTACCCTAAACGCAAAGGCAATAATACCAAACACACTGTTCACAATGAAGAATAAATTATTGATTATCAACATTAAAAGAAAAGATGTAAGCTACGAAAAATAACCAACAGTGGTCATCATTTTCCAGCATATTCTATATATTCTATATTAATTCTTTTAACCCATTATGTCCCAGCAACCTATCTATATAATACTATATACAGGCACAATGGGACATCATGGTTGCTAATGTCCTAGAAACAAGTTTACTAAAGTACATTCCAAAGGGAATCAGTCTGAGTTCACTTAATAAGCACATACATCATGGCACACAAATACTTAGTTCAATGGCAATTTGATTAGAGGCCTAGATAAGTATATTTATATATATATCTATGATACAAAGATTCCTTCTTGTGACTATTAGTGCTGCTCTAATAGGCTGTTATCACAAAGTAAAGGCGAGGACACAAACAGGTCACATTTTCATTATTGGCTCCACAATTCGAAATAATGTAACCCTGTATGCATTTACGCGGGTGAGCCAATAGTTTAGCTCGAATATTTAACAGCAGCTGTTCACGGAAATCAGGTATTGATAACCAGAACATACATTTACCCAGAGCATTGCAGTCTGGTAAATGAGACCCAGATTAGAAACAATAGTGCAGCTGACACTATAGGGAATGTTGCTTTGTGACTGCAAAAATCCTGCAGTCAATTGAAATGAAAGGTGAGGCAGGTTTCTTCCGTCGGTGGGTAATAAAATCCTTATCATCCTCGATCTTGTTATTCTTTTAACATTTGAAAATCAGTCCTAAAGCCGACTGGATTGGCCCTATATAGCTAATGTGTTGTTACGGCCAAAATATTAAATTCCGATGATGAGAAACATTCATCTTCGGCATGGAAATGGTGGCTCTGATGGAAACTTTCCCCCAGTCATGGACGGCCCCCTGTAAGTACTGGGAGTCAGCACGATCTTAGGAGATGGCAGTCACCAAACGTTCTCCCTATACTTTAAACATAGTTTATAGGGAGAACGATCATGGCTGTGTGTACTCCCAACTGTCAAAAATGACAGACAGAATCTGAAAGATTCTCAGGGCTATGTACCAAGAGCCGTTATCATCTTTTTCCATCTTAAAGTCACGTTAACCCATGTACCAAGATAAAGTCTATCTTCTTTAAGATAGAAACGCCAGCAGATAGTGCATTGCCTAATGGAGGTAATGGAGAACGATATTGGCTCTCGATACATAGCCCTATCTGTCTGTATCTTTGACAGATTGGAACTGGTGGTATCAACCTTATCAATCATCGGAATTGCACCACACAATGTATCAAACCTTAACCGCAGGTAACAGAAAACAGATGGAAACCTACAAGCCAAACAGGAGCAATTTATGAATTCAGGTGAAGATAACCTATAATTACCCAATAATCATGTAAATATTCTGCAGTCTTTGTCCTTTCCTCACTGTATCATCTAAAAGAGTTAAAATGTGCCCGTCCACATAGATGTTAATATTACCGTAATATTGAAAAGGAATTAATTAAATCCAATGTGCCTACTGGCAGGTCATGTGGGGCTGTTCTGTCCACCCAGTCCAGACTGCAAGCCTCTCCTACCCGTCAACAGCAGTGAAAAGTAGTGTGGACATGTACAGACAGACACTTGTTGTTGGCCCAATTGCAGTAGATTGCTGCAGAACGGAGTGGGGATTACAGCTCACTAAATCATATTGGTTTTGATGAGTTTAGAACTTGGCCAACACAGAAAACCCTTAGTTAGGCTCCATCACAAGCGTGCCTAAAATGTGGCCGATAAATAGATTTCCTAAATGGAGTTCTAGTAAGAATAGAATCCCATAGAATATCTAATCTACAGATGTGAAAACAATTCTGGTTACTGCCTTTATACTAAAAAATGTAAACAAAGAAGTGTTTTCTTATGCAGAAATATCTTTAATATTACAAGTTAGGGGCCTATTTATTTCACGCTCCATTTAATGCCCTATGTCTCCTCCAGGTTTTGACTGGTAGACACGTTCCTTATCCTCACAGTAGGTAAAACATAAAAAGTCAGTTTGGCGGGTGAGAGATAATGTCAATAATAGCATGTTATGAACAAATTTCAGCCGGTCTATTACAAACAGTTTGATTATAAGAGTGAATAAGTGCCTACATGTTTTTTGGGATGCAAAGCCTCTGGAATTCACAAAAATGTACTGTATATCTTTTATTCATTTACACAGGACACTCACCCACAGTGCAGGTGTTAGGTTCATGAAATCCACCCTCTGACACATCTAAGGATGTATGGTCTCCCTGTCTATGTGCAAGTTTCCATAATTAGAAATATACAGTACTAATTGTAAATGGCTACATAATATGTTCAGTGCACGTAAGAAAATGAATAAAACACAAGAGTTTCTACGTGTGAACTATTGTTATGTAGCTTAATATTAGTGCATGTATGGTTCCTCCAGTGTCTGGTTTTTAGACCCTGTCCCTATTTTGCTGGGACTGTACCAGCTGCAGGGAATAAGTCTTGAGCCGTGCAGTCAGAATTTAACCCTGCAGCCATTATCTGTCCCAATCATGACCACCTCCCATTTACCTCATCTCTTCCATATACGTCCCATCCTGCTTTCAATCTACACCAGCCTGCCACATTCTCCACCAATTTCCACACCCTGCCCCTTCCAAGTTTTTCTTGGGGAAATCTATCACCCATGGATAAAGTGGATAAGAGTGTGTATTTACCTCTTCTTCTATTTACTCTTAACTTCTCTAGTGACAAGGTGGAGATGTGGATGAAACGGACAGTAATGCATATAAGTAAATAAATATGACACTTATTGCCCCCATTCTGTCAGAGGAGACAGGCTCCTCCCTCCAGGGCTGTGACTGATGACATCACAGCCAATGGACTGCCGTTTCCCTGCTGTCTCCTTTGCAGATGCTCAAATTTCTAAAAACTCATTGAGAAAACCTCATTGAGAGAATGGGGGGGGCAATACTACTTGTTGGTTAACTGTATAATGCATTTAAAGGATAACTAAGCTGTTATAGGCATGTGCAGTGGATCTTAATCTATTATTCACAGGGAGGTGAGATCGCTAATTCACATTTCTGTTAATAATAGAACACCTGGGTTACCCTTCTCCACTCCAGCTTCTCACCAGCCAATAATAAAGATTGTACCGTGACCGGACAGCGCGCTGATCAGCTAGAGAGAAGTGTTTTACTCACTTAAATTGGGCTATATTCACAGGTAGGTAGGAATAAGCGATCTCTCTTCCCCATGAATAATAGATAAGAAGAAATGTACATGCCTATACCAATTTAATGTCAATTTAATTAAATGCTGAAAATAGCAGTTGGTTAGGAACAAACAAATGATAAAAAACAGATTTTAGTTTTAAGGGCGGACATACACTTCAAGTCCATTAACCCCAATCCATCAATCTCACTTTTTAGCTTTAGCTCCTCCCTCCAGCTATCCCCCCTTCCTTATTGATTATTGATTTTAAGGATATTATCGTCCTGTTAGGTTGTATTATTGTACTGTTAGGATCCATAAGGGAGTGGATTTTTATATATATACATTCTTAGTTACAGTGTTGCATACCTAAGTAGCGGTTTATAAAAACATATGATGTGTATAAACATATACATACATAAAACATATAAATGGCATCTCAACTTTTGTTTTGTTTGTGTAAAACAACTAGAAGCAAAACGAAGAGGCGGCACTTCCTTAAAAACGTATTTCTTTATTCCGGGATTTCAGCCAAACAGAACCATAGCCTTGATTAAGGGGGCGTGTCCCCAAAAATACATCAAATGTGCTTGTGTCCTGTTTGGCTGTATAAAAAATATGGTTTTAAGGTCTTTTCGTTTTGCTTTTATACATTCATAAAACCTTGGAGAACTCATGTGTAGCTTCCTGCTTAGCTCCGGTTAAGCCTTGTACACACGCTCGAGGCACGACCCCGACGGCAGAGTGGTACCCGACGAACGATTCTTGGCTGAAACGGCTGTTCGTTGCGTGTATTGCTCTGCCGTTGGGGGTCGTGCCTGTCTGAAAATCGAGCGTGTGTACGAGGCTTTAGATTACTCAGCACTAGTAAACTTTCCAGGATCAAAATAATAACTGCATGCTAGGACTAACCCTGAGGCAATAGGTCCCTACTCTTCCCTACTTTGGTTATGTTATACATTTTGCAATTGGAAAGGAAACTCACTGTCTAAGCAAGTTGACAGTAATACAAGAAGCATACTACTGGTTTCTCAAAAGGCATTATAATCACACAAAAACATGACAGGGAAATAATTACGGTATCTAACTATAAATCAGCTTAATATTAACCATTTCCATGAACAACTGCTTCTTTAATAGCTCCATTGTAAATAAAAGAATCTATCAAACGAAGAAAGGCACCAATTGTTCTGCGTGAAACGTACTGTCCCACGTTTGAATGCACCAAATTTACTTCAAACAGCCAGGAAACATCTGCCACCGTACATGTCACAATTTTAGCAAGTATTACAAGTAATGGGTTATCGTAGGATAGACTTTATATAACATTATTACTGTCTGGTAACTACGCTATACCTACAGTTATAGAATTCAAACAGCTATAATGTTTTTCATTGACATGATCTTTATAAGTTAGAGAAAATATTAATTTAAAATACTAATTTCATTTCCTCTTCAAATCCCTTTTAATAATACTGCAGGCCACGGTTGCAGTCAGATACCAAAAACTGTTCCTGCTGAAGTGTCCATGGTGTGTTGATTTCATTGGTTCAATCACCTGCAACCTGGTGCCACTTCAGTAAGTTGTTGGTAACTGCCAAAAACCCAGAGAAAGTAGTTCATTAAAAAAACCTCAAGTAGTATAAATAGGCTTTATTTGCTGTAGGATGCTAAAAATGAAACCGCCTCATTAGATGATGGTATTTCTATTAAATTAAAACAACTGTCCATTGTAGTTTCCTTGAACATTAATGACTGCTGCCCTGAGATTGATGGGCATCTCATAAATTTGTGCTTTATATATTGATTTATTTGATAAGCCTGTGTTCTAAATGAGAATGGAAATTCCTTTAGTTCCACTGATTTCTATTGTCCTATTTTTTCAAGTGACAATTTCAAGAGGATCTGAGAAAGGACAGAGCTGGGCAGTGGGATGTGGAACAGGTCTAGTTCATTTAATGGAGTGTTGTGAGGTAAGTTCATGACTTTACTTTATTACATCAGGACAACTAGATGTAAAAATTAAATGTGTCAAATTGTGTCTAATTTTAGTCCTTTGGGTTTTTTACTGTGTAGTACACATGTATACATCAACACAGTTAGATAATTATTCTTATAAAGAAATATGTGAAGGAAAACATACAAAGGGAAAACCTATCAAACCTATAGAACCTTCCACGTCTAAAGGAACCAAAACATTCCTAATCTTTTGCCTGTTGTAGGGCTAAAAGTCCATTCGTTGGACATTTAAGGTAAGTTAAGGTACGTTAATACATTTATAAAGCTAAAAAAAGCTCTGTCCTTTGAAACCTAATTGTGCCATTAAGTGGTCAAATACATTAAAATAAGTGTATTTTTCATCCAGTATAAAATACTACAATAATTCAACAACAAAAGTCTAGTTGCTAATTCATACACAAAGATACGTTGGCCTCAAAAAGGCTAATGCGAGACGCTGACAACACACACTAGCTTTGCTATATAACCGATTGTTAAATCTTTGTAACACTAAATCATTTTCGTACAAAACAGTAAACAAAACTTTATCAAAATATATGAAGTGCAACTCTATCCAATGGCGGTCTAATAACACTTTAGGGTTTCACTAGTGCATATAGTAAAAGCGAAGGAAAAGTGATGGCGCTACAAATGTTGAGAACCTTTTGGACTTTATAAACCAAAGTCATTTCGCTTCCGGTGTCCTTTTAGCTGCAGGTGGAAATGTGAGGGTAGCGTGCCTGTCTATGCGTAAGCAGAATAGAAATGTCATCGGGTAACCAAATCTTCTAAATGTCAGTGTAAAAGTGCAAGTTCTTAAGAATGGTTACTAATCCAACTATTCCAATGTCCCATCTGGTCCTGAATGTCCTCACCATCACCAGGGCGTAAGATACATTGTCTGTAGGATACAAATCTCCTTTTCTTCAGCTCCCAGGGATTCTCTTTGAGTTGGAAGGTGTTTTCAGTACATTCAGAGTCAATTTCTTATTCATCCTCCTTTACTCTCTCTGCATTAGGAAATTGATTAACTTCCTGCAATGCCTCGCTGCTCATTGCTAGAGGGAACCAATTCTTCACTGATATCCTTCATTTTAGTTTGCACGTCACTGTCCACAATGTGGTTAAATTGACTGCCCTCTTCTGGACCCTCCGTTTTAAGAAGTTCTTTTATTTTTCCTGTTTTGTCTAACTCTTTCTTTTCTTTCTGTGCTGATTTTCCTTGATGTTCCCTTTTGCTTTCTTATATGTTACTATGCCTTTCGTCTCGAGAAAACCTCACTGAAACTGAAAAGAACAGATAAAATTGTAAATTGATGTACTGAATTAATTTGCTCAAGGAAACTTATCTTTATTTATAAAGAAACACATAAAATTTCATCTGATAATGAATCTTGAATCATAAACATGCGTTAACATTTGAAAACCCCGACAGAAACAAAGGCACATGAAATATCATATACTGTGGCTACCTTTCTGTGATCAAAAAAAGAGTAAAGAAAACATGTTCTCTGATTTTATAAAAGGGGAATTTTACCTAATAAAAAGCAATCATTTATGTTTGTGGAGATCTTGGGCCCATTTTATAAAAGATCGGTATCGTTATGTAAATACCGATCGTTATCGTAAAATAACGACCGGGTTTTTACCGATAACGACCGTTATTACCGATACCGGCCGTTATTTACCGATAACGACCGGTAGTTACCATATCGGTAAATAACGACCGGTATCGGTAAATAACGGTCGTTATCTGTAAATAACGGTCGTTATCGGTAAAAACCCGGTCGTTATTTTACGGTAATGATCGGTATTTTACGATAACGATACCGATCTTTATAAATAGAGCCCCTTATTTCTAATTGATTTGATAGCATTTTTGTGTTGTTAAACCATTAACAAGGCAGGTTATGTTAGCTGTGTTCTTAAAGCATTCCTTTACTAGTGTTGGTGAACCTACAAAAAAGATTTGCCAAGACACTGCTGGGACCGTCAGCAGATTATTACCATGCAGGCACACGAGTGATTGATTAAGTGGTTTAGAAAGATTGTAGCATGGATAGGGTCAAAGGCACATTAAAGTCTAGCAATAGACTCATATTGTGCAAACACAGTGCTTTTGCCAAATTCTGGGGCAGCAATAACAGGAAGAAGAGCACATCACAGTACTTGGATGAAGCCATTGTAAAAATAGTATCTTTACACATTTATTGGGACAAGACTGTGTTCACAAACTTTTCTAAAATAATCAACTACTGATAATAGCAGAATAGACAAGAGGGGGGTGGTTTATTTTATCTAACGGTGGTTTAAACTGCATGGGCCAAACATGTGATAAACCATTTTGCATTAATTGCATTGAGTTGTCTTTTTTTCTTTTTTTTATTACATATTTTAAAATATAAATTAAAAAAATTTAAAAATATCTTTTATACATATATTATTTAAGGAAAACTGAAAGATCAACATTTTCCTACTGCAAATAAACAATATGTTATTTCTTTGAGAAAGATAATTTGTTTGCAACACTATCAGCAATATGGCAAAATTTCCACAGAAAATCCAAGAAATACAGGAGCAACAAGGCATTGTGGGTAGTGGGATGTAAATTTCCCTTATGCTGACGCCCCATAGTCCTTTTACTGTGAGCCCCAGAGACAAAAATATAAAGACTTTCAGGCACAAGACATAAAGGTTATATTTGCATATCACTACATTCAATATATTTTACGTCAGCATGAAATTCAGTATTCTCTGTGTAGAAGCTTCTTAAATGGCTTCTGGGTCACTAAAAACTTTAGATGAAAATTGGGTTCTCTCTGCCTGTTCTGATACGTATCAGGATTTAATGCTGTGTTTTACACACTGAGTTTGTTTCAGAAAAGGCTTCTGCTTACTTTATTTTTATTACTTTTAGTTGTTCTGTTGAAGATAATGGTTAATGAAAGTGTTAAATAAATTATGCATTAGGTGTCTGTAAGAATAACATTATATGATAAAAACCTCTAAGTGACAATTTAATTTTTTTATACCCATTTAACAGTGCCGTCTAACCTGCATCAAAATGTTTCTCTCACTTATATCCCCAGAAATGATTGATTAAAATAACACATCAACATTCATTTTAACCCCTCCTTCTCGCTAAGTCACTGACTTAGGCATGCTCCATGTGCTCCACAAAGATGGTAGAAAGGAACGCTACCGTAAGCTTTTTTTGTATCTCACTGCAAAAGTTTAAAATATCTAAGACATCAATTGCCAGTTACATTGCTAAAGGGGTAAGAGATGTAGCACAGGGGCAATGCAATTATAACGCCAATATATTTGTTTAAGTTCTTCCTACTGATGCTAATAGTAGTAATTTGTGATATTTCTTCACAAAGTGCTCCTAATATTTACTATTGTGCAGTATAAATAGTGAAGAGGAAAACTGTTCTAACCTTTCATCTCACTTTTTGCAGAGACACAAAGAACTTTTCTCAATTGTAAAGTGTCGGCAGTGGGACTAGCAGTATATAGCATTCTAACCGTAATAGCATTCTAATCGTATATAGAGTATATAGCATCTAACCGTATAAAGCATTATAATGTATATAGCAATTATAGCATTCTAACCGATTATAGCATTCTAATCGTTATAGCAGTATAATAGCATTCAACCATATAGCATTCTAAATCGTATATAGCGATATAAGCATTCTAACCGTATATAGCATTCTAATCGTATATAGCAGTATATAGCATTCTAACCGTATATAGCATTCTAATCATATATAGCAGTATATAGCATTCTAACCATATATAGCATTCTAATCGTATATAGCAGTATATAGCATTCTAACGGTATATAGCATTCTAACCGTATATAGCATTCTAATTGTATATAGCAGTAAATAGCATTCTAACCGTATATAGCATTCTAACCGTATATAGCAGTATATAGCATTCTAACCGTATATAGCTCTAACTATATAGATTCTAACCGTATATAGCATTCTAACCGTATATAGCATTCTAATCGGTATATAGCAGTATAAGCATATTGCCAAATTAAACAATAGTTACTTTCTTTGAAAAGATAATTTGTTTGCACACACTATCAGCAATATGGCAAAATTTCCACAGAAATCCAAGGAAATACAGGAAGCAACAAGGCATTGTGGGTTAGTGGGATGTAAATTTCCCTGTTATGCTTGACGCCCCATAGTCCTTTTACCTGCTGAGCCCAGAGAGACAAAAAAATATAAAAGACTTTCAGGCACCAGACCTAAAGGTTATATTGCCTATCACTACATTCAATATATTTTACGTCAGCATTGAAATTCAGTATTCTCTGGTAGAAGCTTTCTTAAATAGCTCGGGGTCACTAAAACTTTAGATGATAAAATTGGGTTCTCTCTGCCTGTTCTGATTGTTAGTATCAGGATTTAATGCTGGCTTTTACAGACACGGAGTTTGTTTCAGAAAAGGCTTCTGCTTTACTTATTTTATTTTACTTTAGTTGTTCTGTTAAAGATAAGGGTTAATGAAAGTCTGTTACTAAATTATGCATTAGGTGTCTGTAAGAATTAACATTAATGATAAAAAACCCTTAAGTGAAATTTTACATTTTTTTATACCCATTTAACAGTGCCGTCTAACCTGCATCTAAAATGTTTCTCTCACTTATATCCCAGAAATGATTGATTAAAATAACACATCAACATTCATTTTAACCCCTCCTTCTCGCTAAGTCACTGACTTAGGCATGCTCCATGTGCTCCACAAAGATGGTAAGAAAGGAACGCTACCGTAAGCTTTTTTTGTATCTCACTGCAAAAGTATAAAATATCTAAGACATCAATTGCCAGTTACATTGGCTAAAGGGGTAAGAGATGTAGCACAGGGGCAATGCAATTATAACGCACAATATATTTGTTTAAGTTCTTCCTACTGTATGCTCAATAGTTAGTAATTTGTGATATTTCGTTCACAAGTGCTCCTATATAATTTACTATTGTGCAGTATAAATATGTGAAGAGGAAAACTGTTCTAACCTTTCATCTCACTTTTTGCAGAGACACAAGAACTTTTCTCAATTGTAAAGTGTCTGGCAGTGGGCACTAGCAGTATATAGCATTCTAACCGTATATAGCATTCTAATCGTATATAGCAGTATATCGCATTCTAAGCGTATAAAGCATTCTAATCGTATATAGCAGTATATAGCATTCTAACCGTATATAGCATTCTAACCGTATATAGCATTCTAATCGTATATAGCAGTATATAGCATATTGCAAATTAAACAATATGTTACTTTCTTTGAAAAGATAATTTGTTTGCACACACTATCAGCAATATGGCAAAATTTCCACAGAAAATCCAAGAAATACAGGAAGCAACAAGGCATTGTGGGTAGTGGGATGTAAATTTCCCT